>JAEANM010002054.1:0-25616 GCA_017656035.1 Myanophis thanlyinensis
AATAAATAAATAAATAAATAAATAAATTTACTCACCAGCTAATAGCATCATTAAAAATGCATTCACTCAGGCGTGAAAGAAATCACATATGTGAAAAGATAAAAAGCCCTCCAAGATGAGATTGGCAATCTTATACTGTTAATTTAAATTTGCTCCTATATATTTTTCTCTTTGGCATGTTCATAGTTTCATCTTCAGCATATTTTTGAAAATGGCCATAATGTTGTTAACTGAAACAACAATTTTGTGCTTTACAGTAGCAATAAATACATTCCTGCTCAAAAGGAAACGCTGCATTGCTATTTTTGCTTTTATTACCCTCATTACTTCTATTTATTTCTTCTTCTTGAGGATCTTAATAAACCATGAGACTCTTTTATTAATCTGCATGACTGCTAATGGGTGTATTGTGGAAAAAAATAAGAACAAAGTTTTGTATAGCATTCAGAAGTATTTGGAATACTCTTGTTAAGTTATTTAATAAAAGGGTTATTTTAGAACCAACACAACGGGGCCTTCATTTCCATTTCTGCTGTCCCCAGTGGGACTCCAAATTTGCTAGGGAGCCGATCAGATCCTCAGATTTTCCAGATTTCATCCTTGCTTTACCTGCAAACAATTCAACTGATAGGAATTTGGATGAAAGCAAAACCAGATAAGATCTACCCATTGAGTCAGGATTATAATGGCACCGCGAGAAAAAACTCGGGAAAGGGGTTGAAGAGTTGCTGTCTAGCGAATGGTCAAATAAGAGACAGAACAGCTCCCAGCCAGACAGTGGGTGAGGCAATAGGCTCAGAACGGACCCACCCTTGTTTTTTGGACTGTAAAGAAGACAGTGGGAAAATTGAACTTTCAGACTTGCAAAATCCTGTTAATGTAACTTTACAATAAAGCAGAATTAGCATATCTGGTCTGGTCTACATGACAAGGCTAACAGGAGAGTGAATTCAGGTCTAGCAATAGATTTTTCAAAGCCTGTATACAACCTGGAGTATGCAACCTGAGTTGCAAACTGGGGAAATTATCAAGTACTGTTCCTTTAATTCCTTTGGTTTAATGCACGAATAATGAGGAAAGGCTATTCATAAGCAAAATGGTTCATAAAGCTGAATGGGATTTTCAATATTTTATGCATATGCAAAACATAGCAGATAGCATTTTATGCATCCGTAAAGTGGTTGAATGGGGCTTTAGACATACCGACAAGCAGATTTTTGTTCACTGCACACAGAGTTGGTAAACCCTGATTTCTTAACTCTTTCTTCTAGAGATAGCTTCCCATTAAACCTGAAGAGGATATTAATTTCTCTCTCTCTTCTTTCTCTACCTGAGACATGAGGCAAAGATTCTTACCTTTCCAGGAGCACACATCGTTCCATCCAAGGGAGGACCTTTCTTTGTTTTGCAGAAGTAGGGGTTATCAGGATGACTGCACCACAGCTGCTTGCAAGGATCAAAGGTGCGGAACTATAAAAAAGTATTTATATTACTAATGGCTTCTTCAAAGCTCCTATGTAATTCAATTTCTGTTGTTAATTAGAACACATTATTGGAGACTATCCTTGAATATAGAGGACAAGTAGGACTGAACAGAGAAAAGAATGGATGCTGCAAGGAATGTAGATCTTACAAGTATCCTAATAGCAGCTCCCATTCTGCTGTTATTTGAGCTGGACTCTCCCAACTAACTCTTCTTTAGTTGGATTCCATGTGAATTTTGTAGTTTGTTTCCACTATCAGTTTATTTTATGAGTTTTGTAAACGTGTTATCTACTTTGAGAGTGCTGAACAGTCTAGAAAATGTTTCTTATCTATCGGTACCTACTTATCTATCGTACTTATCATCCTTATCAGGAGAAGAAGACACTGATGGCTTTGAAGATACAGAATATTTTACTGATAACTACAGGCTTAAACTAGACATGACTGTTATAGTAGCATTACAAATATCTAGATCATCCAAAAAAGATTATGATCAAATGGAGCAAAGATTACTTATCACAACAGTATCTTTCACTCAGACTATGGAAAATCCATGGCTGGTCACTTTCTCTTAACAGAAGACATTATACTCTCTCTGTGTGTGCGTGTTTGTATACACACACACATGCCATATATTTTGTGGAGAGTGCTCTTTGTCTGGAAAATCAAATTAATTCCATGCCAGAATTAGGAGAGATTGTCTTCCTGATTGGCCAGAATTGGGTTGGGGACAAGAAGCCCTGTTTCAATTATTTACAAACCACAGAGAGCCTCAGAAAGCTCCTGAGCCAGAAGAAAATATTATAGTGCTAAGTTTAAGTCATCCTAGCAAAAGACTTTGGTGACCAGCTTTGCCTTAGGCAATCTTCCCTGAAAGACCTTCTTGCTTTGCAGCTAATAACCTTTCAGAATCTGAAGGACTTTTCTTTTCAGTAGTAATTTCAGTTTACGTTTTTTAAAATTCAGTTTCTGACTGTTGTTTCAAAACCATTTTAAATTTGTGACACTTTTTGCATTTTAGCTTCCAGATTGTTTTAAATAGGAGGTGGGGTCTTTAATTATCCAATTATTGTTTTGTAAATTTCTTAGGATTTGGAGGAAAGTAGTATGGGTATAGATAAATCAAGTCTTCTGCTTTTGGAAATGCTGGATAGTTCATGTAGGGATTAACAGCTGCACTCCCTAAATAACCATGATAGGTCATTGAGTACATGCATCTAATTCTTTCCTAGATAAGACAGAAGAGAAACCCTTATGCAGACCAATCCCTGGAACTCTGGGGATTAATTGCAATAAAAGCCTCTTCATTCCATAGATCTTCCCTTCTATTTCCAAAACCCTCTAATAAAATTATAGCATCATAATGGTTAGCATTCCAGTTTTTTGAAAACAGGATGTTTACACAACTTTCCGAGACACCTGATAGATTGCCAGTAAACGTTGCTCTATGCGCATCAGCCATTTTGTCCATCATCTGATGCTCCCTTTTAAAGTTATTTGGGGATGCTTTCGAAGGCCCTGGATAAGGGTCAGCAGAGTTCGATTAAATACTCACAGCTGTGCACATCATATAGCCCAAACCAAAATCAAAGCGGCACTGCTCGTTCATGGAGTAGTGGAGGCCTGGCAGTTGAGGGAGGGAAGGCCAATCATGGTCGAAGGGATCATCACGCAAACAATCATAGGAACTGCAATGGAGAAAAGTCACCGTCACTCAAATGGATGTGGGAGGTTTTAAGCACTGTGAGTTTCGGTCCATGGTTGTTCCAAGCCTAATCAAGGACATACTTTCTCAGAAATGAGTTCAGAAAGTACACTTCCTACTTAGTTAGGTATATCAAACCCAGCATTCACTTTAGTAAATGAGCCTCTGAAACAAGAGAGCATTTTAGTTCACCATTATGACCCTCAGTTGCAAGGATATTATCTCTATATAATAAACACCTTGGGAGAGTCATCTGGAAAGGAGAAGAATAATTAAAAAAAAGAAGTTGCTATAAATAGAGATGAAACTATTTCCACATGCATAGTAACTGATTTATTGGCTGTTGTTAGATTCATCTGTTTGGTGACAAATGACTGGCATTTAATGGAAGCAGTTTAAATTAAACAAAAATGATTGCTATAATAATTTCATTGTGTCTGTAACCTTTCTTCAGTTCTATGGTGTGATTCTCATTTCTTTTCTTTTTTTTTTAAATTTATTTGCACGTTGCTAACGGAAATATAAGAGTGAAAAAAATAAACATAAGGACAAAAGCTTGGCAAATACAGCATATTTGATGCAACAGAAAAAAATCTAATTGTATTTTCACTTCAAAAATTATGGTAACATGCGTTCCTTAAGCAAGAGTTCAGTAACAAAGACCGCTCTGGTTATCTAACATATGAATTACCAGAATCTTGGATAAGTAAATTCAAAAGTGAATTTACCCCTCCCTAAAATCACAAAAACAGAGATGTCAGTGATAAGAATCCCAGTTACCACTCAGAGTATTCAGGGCATACTGAATCTCTATTTTATCTATAAAAGAGGGCACTATGCTGTCAGAGAGACAACGTTTATTCACCTTTTCTTTGGCAATGTTCTTTCTTAAAAACATAAACCTCAAACAAGAGTTTTGCTATTTAATAAATGTAACTTTAAAGGGACTGGAAAGATTTTATAAACATGTATTTATTCCTATATGTTTTAACTAATTAAAAAAACCAAATAGGATTAAAAAAATTGATTAAAAGAATAAGAACTGAGAAGACGCTTATTCTAAAAAAATAAAATATGCAACTGCTTACAAAATAGCCTCGGTACATCTTTACAAAGCAATCCAACAAACGGTTATTTAGAAGTGGATCTTACTAAATTCAGAACAAATAAATTAATCTGGGATAACAAATTTCATTTAACTTGTTTAACTTTTTCTAGCAGGAAAGTTTTCTGATTCAGCACCATTTGTTCTAGTTTATGAAATGGCGCCACACGACTCTTGAGAACTGATCCTCCTCCACCCTCGTACTCACTGCAGGTATCGGTTCAGCTCCTGTTGGCTACATCGAGACCAATGGAAACGATGGAATGCGGCCTGGACCAGTGGCGCCATTATACTTCCCATCCGCACTTCATCCCCGCATCGGTTCCCTTGGCCATCATGTTCCATGCCTAATCTAGAAGAAGACAAACCAGAACAAAGGGGAGTGCTTTAAAGGAATGAATAAAAGCAGATGTTTATTCTTCTTGCAATGCATTTATTCATGGTTTAGTCTGATTTTCCTAAACATGGGCCACCCACTCACTCCCTGACTACTGTAGGCAGCATGGCTTCTGCTGTGAAGTCTTGTGAAGCCTGTACATCAGGACACTGGTGAAAAGCGGCTTAATTTACTTTGGTCCAGATCAAAGATGGGTATTCCCACTGGTCTGCCATCCAAGTCTACACCTTGAATATTAGCTTCAGTGGTATTATGATGTCCTGGCTCCTGAAGCAGGAGGTGGCTGAAGTTGTCAGAATAACATAATAACAGGGTTGGAAAGGAACTTGAAGGTCTTCTAGTCCGACCCGTTGCCCAGGCAGGAAACTCTATACCATTTCAGACAAATTGTTGTCCAATTTCTTCTTAAAAACTCCCAGTGTTGGATCACCCACAATTTCTGCAGGCAAGTTGTTCCACTGATTAATTGTTCTGTCAGGAAATTTCTCCTTAGTTCTAGGTTGCTCCTCTCCTTTGATTAGTTTCCATCCAAGGCTTCTTATCCTGCTTTCAGGTACTTTGGAGAATATGTTGACCCCCTCTTCTTTGTGGCAGCCCCTTAGAACCTCCTTATGAAGTGCCCCATTTATTTTTACTGCTACTATCACTCACTCTACTCCACTACTTCCCTGCCTTTATACAATATTGCAGTGCTGGGCTCTTTCCATGTTTGTTGGGCAGCCTTAAAAATGCTCTGCTGGCCAGCTGGTAGATAAGGTCAATGCCCTTATTATGTGTCCCATAATCAGAGTGTGAATGCTTCAGCTGATTGTCATTCATGTGTGTGGGGCACTTCCTTGTTTGATGAAGTGGCAGAGAACTTTCTCTAATAAGGTGCCAACAGCGCCTATTTTATTTCTTGTTCAGGAGCATGCCCTAAGAGTTTAATGTGAATTCTGATGGAGACTCCTTAGGATAATTTCTTGCTTTCTAACATTGCTGACATCCACAACACTGCAAGAAATGACATTTCTCTTTTGACCGTTTTCTGTCTACTTCAGTTTTTAGTCATAGATAATTACAAATGATAAAGGAAAAAGAGAACAAATCATACATAGGTACAGGCTTAAGAATCCTAATAAATCAGGATTTTTAAAAGGACAGGAAGCAATCAGTGCATAATATAAAAAACAGCATTGACCATCCACTAAATAGAATGTGTTGGGAGAAATATATTTCTGGGAAGTTTTATTCTCCTGAGACACTAAAGGTTTTTCAATTCAGGAAACAAAAAAGCAAATCCCAAAGTACAATAAAATCCTGCCTGAGAACTTCAGGTTCAAATTCTCAAGAATGGTGCAGATAAATGCTGTGCAAGTTAAGCATTTTGGTAAACTTTGAACATAAGTTATTTCCATATCAAGCAAACAAAACACAAGAAGTTCTCAACTTATGACCACAATTGAGGCCAATTTTTTTGTTGTTTGTTAAGTGAGTTTTGTACCATTTTATGACTTTTCTGGCCACAGTTGTTAAGTGAATCCCTGCAGTTGATAAGATAGTAACCTGGTTGTTAAGTGAACTGGCTTCCCCATTGACTTTGCTTGTCAGAAGGTTGCAAAAGGGGGGTCATATGACTTTGGAGCACAGCAAAGGTCATAAATATGAACCAGTTGCAATGAATCTGAATTTTGATCACGTGATCATGGGAATGCTGCAATGGTCGTAACTCTGAAAAATGGTCTCAAGGCACTTTTTTTAGGGATGTTGCAACTTTGAATGGTCACTAAACAAACAAAAGTTGAGGACTACCTGCATACAATTATTGCAAAATATCTAATCTACAAATGTGGGTCAATTCCTTACCACTAAGCGCTTAACCCCATTCTCCCCTTTTTGCATAATTACAAATTATGCACAATTAATTTTGCACAATTACAAAGCTTTAAGAAACCCTGGCATTGGGGTTAATCTTAGGCATACTAGTACAGGCTGTTCTAAAGACAACTTTCTGATCACTGCTGTCTACCCTTTAGATGAGGACAGCACCAGCAGGTGGAGGGAAGTTTGGCAGCTTTACTAATATCCTACTAGGCAGTCTACTCTCCTCCACCTGATATCTTTAAACAAGGGAGGAATAGGTTGAATCAGTGGCTCTTCTTTCTTTCACACATGGATGACAACCAGAAGACAATTTCTGCAGCAAGGATCAGTTTGTGGAGGCTTCCCTCTCTATTTAGATCAATGTTTTTCCAATTTGACAACTCTTAAAGTTGGCTGGGGAACTCTGGGAATTGAAGTCCACCCATCACATGTTGTCAAGTTTGAAAACACTGATTTAGATCCCTTCTTTCCCAGGATGATGATGATGATAATAATAATAATAATAATAAGCTTAAGAGCCTTCACAGGGAGAGAGTATGCCCTGCTGCAAATCTTCATCTTCCCAAACAGAAAAAAAACAGCAGGAATATGACGGAAGGGATGGACTCATTCCCCTCTTTTCTCCCTTGTGCACTGGTGACTCTGCATCTTTCTGAGAAAGAGGGGGAAAAATGTAACTATTTTCTACAGAACACATTTGGTTCCAGCAATGCAGGGTTTATCTCCACTCTCTTCCTTTCTCAACAATAAAATATGTTATGATGCTACTGTTGGCTAGAGAAGAATTCAAAACATGAAAAAGTCTGCAAAGGCTTGAGAGTTATTTTTATAAAGACCGTGGAAAAGAGTTCCTTTCCTCGCTCTCAGTGCACATGCAGAGGGTCACCAAGGGGATCCTGTCACCATCTTATCCATTTGGCTGGGCAAAGTTACTGAACTTCAGGGCAGAAATAATTTGCATCAAGATAAGAATCTATTCCCGTGGCTATTAAATCAGATGCATAGACCTCTCCCTATCTCAGATATACTCAGAAGTAAGACGAAGAGCAATAAGCCCTAATTACAAACACAGGCTGTACCCCCATGGATAATGGCCATGATCTGATTAGAGGCTATTTAAAAATCAATTTACTGAAATGTAATTGGATTAAACGAAATACATAAATAATGAAGAAGAAATGTAGAAAAGTGGCAGATTATATTTTTTTGCCTAAATTATAACACTGTGAGGGCAGGAGTTATGGACTCTTTAATAATGGGGATTTTCAAACAAGGGAAGGATGGTCACCTGTTATAGATAATGTAATGAATTCCTGCACTGAGCAAGGGTTGGGCCTTGATAATATTTAGTTCCATTCCACTTCATATGTTCTGAGAGTCTATGAATCAGTTTTTTAAAGAATACTCCTTGTATAAATGAAATAAACTAATCTGCAACTGCATCCTTTTGCTGACTCTCTCCACTGAAATGACTGAAATCATATCCCACCAAACATATAACATGCAAGATCATGACAACTACATGAAAGTGCTGCTTACACATGTCCAGTTTCATGGGCTACAACAAATGCTGAGGAGAAGCCATCTTCGTGATTAAGTGTACAGCTTCGAACTGGATGACACATGCCAGTAACTGGAGCATAGCCTGTTAAGGAGAAGATAAGACTTTAACAAACAAAAAGAACATTAAGCTCAAATAACTATTTAAGAGTATCAGTCTCCAAGTGATCTTGCAACAGAAGTCTTACCTAAGTAAAAAGAAAAATGAAAGGGAAAATGAAATTCATTGCAATGAATAGATGCTGTGCTCTGAAATGGAGAGAAAATGCAGAAAGCTATACTTTCAAAAAAATACAAACAGATAAATAAGTTGAGATTTTTATGAAAAATCTTTACCAAAGATGTTTTACAGAGAGTTTATATAAAAGTATTTTACAGGAATATGATAAAACCACAAATATTTTAGGAAGAAATGTGTACAGTTGAAATGTAATAGGAAATAAGATGCTATGGCTATAAAATGAGTGTGTACAAAATGGAACCTAATCAGAAATTAGGAATGTGCATCAGATTTTCCCAAATCAGCATTGAACTTGGAGAAGTTCAATGCCCGAAGTAAATCAATACCCTATTCAGAATAAATAATAGATAGAAAGTTGTGCCAGTGATATAGAATGTCATAAAAAGCACCTTAAAAAGCTTCACCATCCCAAAATGGAAAATGCAAAGGTGGGACAAGACATGGACAAAAAAAACAGAATTTAGTGACTGATATTTCAGTCACTACAAGGAAGACTTCTTTGACTTTGGAATACTCTATTCTCTTCTTTATGCCTTTATATCTTGCTTTTCCCTATGTTCTCTTCTTACTGCACTTTTAGTTTTTTCTATTATTTCTTTATTTTTTTTTTACTCTTCCTGTTCAATTCTTTTGCACTTGTTGTTCTTATTATTGTTCTTAAAACCTTTCATTCAAATTAAGTATTTAAAAAGGGTAACTGAAATTGATACAGCAGGTTGCCCAGCACTTAATTATGAATGAATTCCCTGCTAACTTTTAACCAGCTGAGCCAACCATGAATTTAGCTGGAGAAGAAAGGATTGAATTGTAGTTTTCAGTCATGGTGTTTTATTTCCTTTTTGTTTTTATAGTCCTTGAGAAATATGTGGGCATCATAGCACTGCTAAAAAAAAATCTTGTAAATGAAATATGTTCTTCAGTTCAGAAATATATTTCAAGAAATTGCTATGCTTTCCAAATAAAACATTTAAGATCTGTGTCCCAAAGTAGTTGTACTGCATTTGGCAAGGCTGTTAACTTGCAAGATTACTTTGGCTTTGTTAAGAAGAAAAATGTTCAGAAATCCTTGAACACTGAAGAATAAATCTGAAACAACTTGACACAGGCCAATTATAGAGAAACAGATAGGGGCTGAATATTCCTTCTAAGGCAGTGGGAGGAACATTTATTATCCTGCCTTCAAGTATTGTCTGAGCTGATAGATTAGTTAGTGGGCCTTCTTAGCATATTCACATAAGACACCATCCTCCAACTTGGCATCATTTAGATACAGAAGTCATCTCCGAGAATTCCACATTCAGCATGCTCACTGAAAAAAATTGAGAGGGTGCCCATGTTAAGATGGCTGATGTAGGCAAACAATTCCTTCTCTGTTTAAACTATCTTCTCCCTAAATGTAAGACATAAGAAAGAGAGGCCCTTTAAAAGATAAGATTATGTTGGCAACAGCCAATAGTATTTTAGCCTTCAAAGTTTTTAGCTGCTGGTGTGGAGAAGGACAGACCAGAGGTGAAATTCAGCAGGGTCTAGCAGGTTCGCTAGAACCGGTAGTAAATTTTCTAAGCAGTTTGGAGGACCAGTAAATCTCCTTTTGTTTCTTTCCACTTTATGGGGTTAATCCTGTAAGGAAGGCAGGAAAAACATTCTGCTGTTGTTTCTAGCCTAACCTTTATCGGCCTTCTTACAGAAACTGCCCACCCAGTTACATGACCCCCCCCCAGCCACGCCCACCAAGGCATGCCCACAGAACCAGTAGTAAAACAAATGAATTCCACCACTGGGACAGACCATAGTATGTTTCAGAGAGTCATTGCAAGGCTCTTTGGCTGAATGGTGGAGAGGGCTCAGCATAGCAACTCCAGGAGCTCAGTGGGAGAATAGTGGAGGACTGCATAGGATTTATAGAATGTCAACTGTCCACCTGTGCTCAGTAGCAAAATATTAATAATTGAGGTTTGTTTTTCACTGAATGGCCTGGTTAACAGTACAAGTTAGATGGGGTGATTGGTAATAGGTTACTCACCTTGCATTCCAGAAGGTCCAAAGTCCTGCCTTGTGAGAAAAATTGCATGGTCATGATATTCTGCATGTCCACTATCAGGTTTTTGTTGTAGGTAGGCCCAACGACACACATTCTCTAAACTTTGAGAAGGATTGCCAATCTCAATTAAACTCATGGACTAGAAAGAAAAAGAAAAGAAAAAAAGAAAAGTTAGATTGATTTTAACTAACCTCTTCACTAAAGCACAGATGATTCAGATGTAAATTTGTTCCAACACAGAGTTACTAGCCCGTTAGGGTAATGCTGCATCCAGGTTGAGATACCTGGTGGGTACAAGTAATTTTTCATTTTCTGAATGAGGAATTCCACAGGAAATTGAATTAGAGATGATACTAAACAAAGGAAAATTTATTTTTCAAATTTTTATTTCTATAGCATCATCAGAATTATATATGTATTTTGCAGCATTTTTAAAAAATTGGAGTTCTGAAACAACATTTTTACTTTTTCAGAAACAATCATATATGAGACAAATGACAACTTCTTAGAGTTTATGTTCTGACATGCTTAACACAGTGAAAAATTATACTATACATACCACATCAATTGTTGATTTTATTTTTACATTTTTAAAAATTGCAAGTGGGAAGGATTGCTATTTTGGTGTATTTTTTTGAAAGAACAGGTTATAAATAAGATTTGTATTATGAATTTTGGTACAATTGATGTAGCAAGCATGCCTCAATTGTCTATTACTATATGAGTAACTGTTCTAAACCAATAATTATTCTATAATATTTTCCTCCCTTCTTATCCATAGATGTAACTATCCTAATTTATGTAGTCATGTGAAAATAAACACTAAAAGTTTATATAAAATAGCCACTTTGCCTCTACGGTAATATATTAGTAGTCAAGAAAACTGCTACAAGGACTATAGTACAATGGCAATTTCACAAAAGGAGCAGTGTTTCCTGTTTGAAAGATGACATTTGCATGGATAGATTATTAATCTGAAAGCCAAACTGAAAGATCAAACACTCTTATAATTAGTTGAAACAGCTCTATATTCCTCTGCAGTCTATGATTAAAAATAAGTTAACATATGCTCAAATGTTGCTAGAATACTACCATGATTTGTGAAAGAGATATTGTGAAAAATGGAGCAAAACTCTAAGGATCTAAGGAAAGATCAGACATTTTATTGAAATAATAATTGTGGGGTTCCATTTCACAGAAAAGAGGCACTGAATACAATAGAATGTATTTTCTGTAAGTTCTTCCTAGGAATTTTGAATTGTGGAGCTGGAAATTCTAGGATTCTGACTTTCTGTTGAGATGTTGTAACCATAGGAAATCAGATTATTCTTTGTCTATGTAAGCGGAGTCATTTTTTTTGAAGCAGCAGAGCACTGGTTATAGAACTTGATATGGTTCTTCAGACCAAAGAGTGGAACTTTGATGGGATTAGGCTAAGGACTGGAGCCTCTGCAGTTTTGCTGAGTGACTGTTGCTTTTCAGGTCTACCTCAGCCAATTGCATGGGCTTAATCTCCTTTTGTCAATTTCATCCCATTTGTATTGAGCTAGGTAATATTTCTTTCTATTTGTCATAAAAGGCTGAAAGGAGTTTTGTTACAGGCAGGAATATAGTTCCTAACAAGATAATGTAATGTGGAGAGCCCAGACTTGGTCTTCTCATATTTATAAGTTCAAAGAAAAAATAGGCTTTGGCTTCCTTTTCTACCATCACAGGTGCTAAATGTGAAATTCAATCTATTTTAATTCTCCAAATGCACCACTTAGTTGATGTAATCAAGTTCAGCTTCCTTTCTTGTTGTTCAAGCTCCAGAAATGTTTCTGTGACTCAGAAGTGACAGACACAAAACTGACCCAAATGCAATAGAAAGTGTTCTCTGCAGCGTGAGAATGGAATTCTCTGTCAAGAAAGGTTTATTTATGACATTCTAAAAATGGCACATTTATGATATTCCATATTGGCTTGGAAAAAATTAAAATGAACAAATAAAAAAGAAACACAACCAAATAAACAAAAAGCAAGCAAATCCTCCTCTTTATTGCTTATTAAAGTCATTTTATTGTCAAATGGACGTTTTTAGTTTTTTTAACGGGAACTGACTGATTATTTTAAGCTATTTTTGTTTCTTGTAGCAGTCTATCATGTTATTGCATTTTAGATTTTTATGATATATTTTAAAATGGCTTTATAAGTTGCATACTGATCTATTCACTTTCAGTTGTATATCTACTTATTTAAAGTAAAAGGATACACTTCACCTTTATAGATAACTGTAGAGAAGAGGGAAAAAATGAGAACTGATCTAAAGTTGGTAGACAGTAATTTAATACTTGTGAATTCTTGTGATACTGAAAGCACATGGCCTGGAAACATCATATTATTATGTAATTGATTACAAACACCATTACACAATAAAGCTAGACAGTTTTGTACTGTCCACAGCAACATAATCAATCCCATTTCCAAGTTGTCTGAATGTGGAAGAAAAACTTCCCTACATGTTTTCGGAACAGGTGTAGAAGGCAGTTTCTCTTCCTCATCACCAACTGACTGCAACTGCATACTTTCCCCACCTGAAGCCTCAGGGCTGTCCTACTGCAGCTGTGCTCCAGCCGAATCACTTTCAGCCGTCTGCACATCCAGTTTCTCTCCCATTAACCTCCCACCCACCCCACAGCCTCTTGACTGTGTGAAATATCTGGCAAAAATCATACTGTTGCATAGAGGTGCAGAGTTGGCTAGGGAAACTTGATAGAAAAGAAGGTAATCAATTAATTAACCCATAGCAGACATCCTAACTGATATGTATATCTCATTCATTTCCTCACTGCAATGGACACAATAGTGCTAATGTCTGTATTTTAGAGACAAAGATTTGGGGGTAGGAACCTGGGGAGTTAGGCTCCTGTACTAGGTTTATAGTTTGAGATATCTTTCAGAAATGAAATGAAAGCATAAAAAAACAATATTTGATTAATTTTCAGGCATATACTCCTCATGGCATCATACAATCTACCTAGCATTTGCTGCAATTCATTTAAGTTCTCAGATAACAAAAAGGTAATATCTGTATACAAAAGTGTACATATACCCATTAGCCCCATCATCCAAATTCTTAAATTCATCAAAAGCATTCCTTATATGTACCCATGCAAGCATTACACAACACCTAAGAAGACATCATGTACCATTATATCACATCCTACTTAGTACTGATTTGTTTAGTGAGTTGTCCATTTGTTCTTACATGTGCTTTACTTCCATGTTATGGAATTAACATGGCATTAAACAACCAACCTCTGAACTGGAACAGAGTGTCAACCCTGAAGCGGGCCTAACTATGGCCATTTTCTTTTCTGTAGCTTTCCTCTAAACAGTTTCTCTTCACATTGCTTCAGGGCTGACACAGACTGGAGCTAAGGGGGTCAGGGAGGGGAGTGTAGAGATAACTGTAGCCAAAATAAAATTCTTTTCCCTGGGAATCAAAGACATTCATGCAGGTGTTTGAAAAGTGGAGACTGAAATCAACTAACAACCTGACTATATGCTGATTGGACCATGTGACTAGTGACTTTGGGGCAAAGTGACAAAGTTTTACTTTTAATTGGGTGCAGAACCAGTGGGAACTTAGAACATAGTTTTCCACCAAGTCTGTGCCAATTTGATATGTCCCAATAAAATGTTCTTTGAGGAATATGCCTGCCTCGGAGTTCTCATTGTTGGGGATGTATTACTTGGAACCTTGACACAGAGTTCTATGTGGCTTCCTGGTTGTATATATTTTACCTGAAGACAATGGCATCTTTTGGGAATTCCTGTTTTACTAAGTACATTCATCAGTTTGACAAGATCGCCACAAGCGGAAGTCTTTCAATGATCAATTTCTTTTATTCTTGTTTTTTTTAATTACTCAGCGTGCCATAACAATAATCCCAATGTTTCTTAGCCTTTTCTAAAGCCAGATTGAACTTCTGCAACCTCCTTGTACAACTTTTGTACATCTCTAATCTGCATTGGATGATCCTAAATCAGGGCTGTCAAACTCCAGGCCTGTGGGCCGAATGCATCACGTGTTGGCCACACCCAGTTTAGCGAAGGAGAAAAAAAAACCTGATACATTATGTGACGCTGCTGTGATGACGTGAGTTTGATATCCCTGTCTTCAGTATTGTTTTGCTAGCACACGAAGTTAAGGATAATGTACAGTTGTTTGTCTGCTCTGTTGAGTCATATCTTTCTTTGAAATTGATATTCCAATATGTTGGACACTGTGCTGTCCTCCAGATTTGATGGCCTACAAATAGACAAGAGCATTTTCTATTACTTGCTATATTTCTGTAGATGCAGTTTCCCATTAACTCCTGTAGCCTTCTAAGTTGGCTAATTACCATAATGCTGGTCTATTTTCAGTACTATTGTAAGTGGGGAATATCTTCTAAGAATTTCTTGGAATTCCAGAATGTTCTTTTCATTTCTGTTTGATCTCCTTTGAATCAGTTACCACCAATCCATTCATTTAGCATACAAAAAGTTTGAAACCTCCTTCTGAGTTGGAGATCTTTTGGAAGACTTCTCTTATTTTTCCATATTTGTTTCCATCTTGCTCAGATGTTGTTATAATACTGTGTTTTATCTTTTCTAGCAACTGTTTGTTAATTCTTTATTAAATTCCTTTCCAGGTTCTTTATCTTTCTTGGCTTTGTCTTCATTATTCTTCATGGCAATTTCCGTTATTTTTCGTCTGACATACCATTGGCTTTCTTCTTTTCTTCTTGGTATTTAACAATCTTTTTTCACATTAGTATTTTACAATTTTATAAAATAATTTATTATTTCCTTTTCATCATTTTTCTTGGCTATTTAACATCTGTAGCATATGTTTCAATTTTGCCTTTGAAATATCACTTCATTGCCATATCAAACCCCAAAATATTTGCTCCAGCCTTTCTTCTCTTTAATTTCAGATAATTTCATAACTTTTGTCTTAATTTCCATTCAGTCTTTTGGAAGCTTTTTGCTTAGCCTTACTTATCTGCTTATGTTTCAGACAAAATCACCCTTTAAATTCTGTTCCTCTTTTAATCTTAACCATTCCTTGTTATCCTTGATTGTATTCTTGGTAACTAGAGTTTTCCTTCTATTCACATCATACAGTATCTTTTTCTCATCCTCATTTTCCCCCCAGAAACCACTGCCTTATATGCAGTTTTCTTATTTACAGGCTTATTCCACTTTATCATTCCGCATGGCAATCTTTTTCATGCTTCAACTAGTGTACTTCCACACACATCTGTGGTACTCTGTAAAATATTGTCCTTCACTCAGCTTAAAAAAAACGTCTTTCCCTATATAAAATTATTCTAGTTATTTATACAAAACTCTCTCTCTCTCTCTCCCTCTCCCTCTCCCTCTTTCTCACTTTGATGTCCATTTAGACATCAAAGATGTTTCAAGAGGCAGTTTTATTTTTGCCCAAAATGCACCAACACATAGTCAAGACTACTGACTCCCCAATTCCTGCCCCCCAAAAACAAAGAACAAAGGGATAAGGTATACATTTTCAAGTAGATTTTCAAGATTTTGGAGTAATCTTCCAGAAAATAAAATAAAATAACCAAATATACTCAATCCAAGAATTAGTCAGCATACTTAATCACTGTTTGTAGTACGCCCAACTAGTGGAACTTGTCAAGATATAATTTGTCTCACTGATTTAAATGGTTCTCTCTCCCCCCCCCATGTGTGTGTGTATGCACACGCACGCACATACACACACATCTGTGTGTGTGCATACACACCCACCCACATGAAACACATACACACACATCTCTGTGCATGCATACTCACATTTACATACACACACATATTCTCCCTCCGTCTATAGACTTAGTTAAAGAACTGCAGAAAGCAGACTCTTTACAGGGATGCCTGCAAAATTGTACATTTCAGGGTTACAAGCTGAAAAAATTGAATACAACGTCTACAGGCAAATCAGGCAAATAAAAGGAATCTAACCTTCACTCTTGCTTCTCCAAAAATAATGTTATAGTCTCAAAAGAACAAATGTTTACTATTTCAAAATTTACTACACAAGAAATGTTATAACTGAATCATAATAGCAGCATCTGATACCTTCCAGAATTTTTTTTTTTTAAATGTGAACTCTAATCTTCTACCTATGAAAACCATATTAGGACAACAATTTTATCATAGCAAAAGTGCAATATTATTTATCTGTCTCATAAGAACAGATACTATACTTGATTTAACCCAAAAGGTGAAGATGTGAAAACATTTATGCTACAAATGACTTATGTCCTTTTGTGGCATCTGCTTCAAAGTAATGCTACAATTAAAAAAAAAATTCTTCAACATCTCAGATCAAATAATTGGAATAGGTCAACTGGATTTGATCAGCCATTCTGGCCTAATGAAAATTGGGGAAATTGGCATTGGCACGTTGAAAATCCCCTTTTAATGTCTAAATCAATGTGATATGGCCACTTCAAATCAGAATTTCAAGCAGAACTGGAAGAGAAGGTTGATCAGTTCTGTTTGGAAATTAAACATCTTCAATGGCCTACACAGTCCTATAATTTAGATGTAAGGATTTAGCAATGAAAAATGAAGGACACCAATATACTTTAAAATGTATTTTATTATAGTTTACAATATGAATTTCATATTATCATGGATGTTCTGGATTTGAGAATATGGTATTGAGAATCACATCTGTTTGATGTCACTGACTTAAAAAAGGAAAACTACACAAAGTAAATTACACAATTATGATTCACAGCTTTCTATCAAGTAACAATATAACATAAATAGGTAGGTGTAGAATTATATTTATGTTTTCCATGACAAATAACTTTCAGATGTTATAAATGTAAAACTGGAGCACATAATTTTTTCAAGAAGTTTTTCTAAAATTAAAAGTTATTTTTTAGTGATGTAGTTTGCCAAGAGCAACACTCTCAAAATTAAGGAGCGAGAAACTAGCATAAAAAGTAAATTTAATTTAGTTTACATTTACAGTTTATTCAAATCAAATAATAAACCTTCAGTCCTGGATGTAACAATTTCAACCTTTTATATTAAAATTATAATTTGATAATAGCTTGTTCTCATTTGATGTAAAGGAAGGATCCTGTGTAACAGAATGGTATAGCCATCTTACATGAGCTCCCAGACAGAGAAGCTTTGCTTGAAAATGGTAATAAAAGTGGAATGAAAAGTGGAATGAAATAGACATTAGATTCTAGTACATCAAGTCTGAACAGCTATTGATGGAATTGTTAGCACTCTATGCTGTTGTTACCAATTACTGCAGGGGAAGGATTTCAGATAAAATTAAAATATGCCTCTGAGTGACTAACACATTTCTGTTATACCTAGAGAAACTGTAACATAAACAAATCTGGATAGATTCACACATTTTAACAGGATTACATCCCTCTTTGCATTCTAAGAGTTTCCTAAAATTAATACAAATGTTTATTATGATACAAAACTAATCATTATGATCAGGCTGAAAGGAACGTGGAAAAAAACATGGCTATTATGCAGGTTATGTATGTTATCAACATACATTTTAAAATTTATTTGCTTAGTTAGGCTGTGCCTGATTGGCATCCAATTCTTAGGGTCTCAGAGTTCGTAGAATAATATTAAAAGTAGATAAAGTGGAATTTTGACTGAATATAGGTAAATAGATATAATACAGATGGGTGTCTCCCTCTATAGTAAACATATGTCAAATGGAATTATTGACTGTTGCTTAATAAATCCTGGAGATAATAGAAAAGGAAGAGAGAAAAAAACCCAGAGAAGCAATAGTGAACTAATCAGTTTGGCACAAGTAGATTCGTCCAATCTATTATGCCTTTCTAAGAGAAGATTTGCCCATGACTTTGGCAATGCCGCTTGATTTATAAGTTGTTTGGTGAAACAGCTGCAGCATCTGAGTTAGGAAAGAGCCTGCCAAACATACTGCGGTGACCTCCAGCTTAGATTACAGTACTTCGGGTTGGCCTGCCTTTGAAATTTAGCAAAAAACTTCCACCAGATCTTGATTGCTGTGGTCAGACAGTTGACAAAAATAACTAAAGGGCCACGTTATTCCCAGTCTTTAAGAAAGTGTATTGATCTGTAACAGAGGTTTTGGACATTCTGAAATGGTTGCCTGAAGGAACACATTCTCTCATCTCAATGATCTCTAACTTGAAACATCTGTTTCAAAATTCATGGAATCCACTAAAATATAATGCGAGGTTAGCAAGAGAAGATCTTTTGAAATCCTTTTCAGTTAAATGTGCTGCTATCATTTTGGAAATAATTTGTTTAGAAAAATGCGTCTCTCTTGCTCTCCTTCCTTCCTGAATTGAGTTATCTTTGTACTGATGAAAAAAATAGCTTTCATGTGTCTCTTCTATTTATTATGTTTAATCGTGGTACTTTTAATGTTGTTCCTTTAATGTGGTTGGACTGTATCATTTTATGGACTTTGTTCATGAACCATTTAAGGAAGTATTGCTAAAAAGCCAGTCAAGTAGGAATTCATACTTTGCTGAGAGTTTCCCAAAAATATGTCCCTACTATTTCTGTTCGTAATTCCAGGTAATCATGCTCCTTTTGTAGGAGGCTACATTTCTGTCCTCACCTTTTCTCTCTCCCCTCCTTTATAGTCAATGTTTCATGTTCAAAGTATGTTTAGTCCTCAATGAGTTGATTGGCATCACTTCCCCTTTTCCATAAATATATTTGTAGCAATGCTTTTGAGCTTACATTTACTGATGCTGTTTCTGGATTTATTTGTTTGTTTGTTTATATGTTCGTAGAATAATATTTATATGACATCAACTTCAAGGAAAGCAAAATTGACTAACCAGTCAGTTTATTCAGAAGACAATGCCTGTAAAAATGTCCCTCTCTCTTCATCTTTAAAAGCAGTAGTGTTCCAATAACGACTATCTTTTCAATATTAATTTGACCAATTGTATTTTCTATATATCAACAGTCCACTCAATTAGAAACCCAAATATAAAAAGAATAAAAACAATAACCTCCACACCATCCCTGGTCACAACAAGCAATCAAACAAGCAAGCCATGTGATGGGCTCCATCCCACTCTGGGTTCCCCAAGTCTGTTGGCAAAACCAGGTTTTTGGGGTCTTATGAAAGAATGTCAAAGTGGGGATCATTGATGACACTGCTTGACCAGTGGTGGAATTCAATTTTTTTTACTACCAGTTCTGTGGGCGTGGCTTGGTGGGTGTGAGGGGTGTCATGTGACAGGGTAGGCAGTTTCTGTAAGCAGGGCAATAAAGATTAGGCTAGAAATAACACCAGGATGTTTCTTTCCCGTCTCCCTTACAGGATTAATCCTGTAAAGTGGAAAAAAACAAAAGGAGATTTCTTCTAACAACTGGTTCTCTGAACTGCTTAGAAAATTTACTACCGGTTCTAGTAAACATGTTAGAACCTGCTGAATTTCACCTCTGTGCTTGACTAAATAAAAACTCACAACCGGAGACTGGATTTACTGATAGAGAACAGTACTAACAGATTATTCAGTATTGGTTAATGTCTGAAAATAAATTAAAAAAATATTTTGTCTGATGAATGCTGCACTTGATCTTAAGCAAAAGGCCCAGAAGCAACATTTTTATATAAGCTCAAAAAAGGAAACTTTCAAGAGACATCCATTAGATGGTGCTCCAGCTGTAACTTCTGACAATTCTACACATCTATACCTACTGGGTATGAAATAGTTATCTTGTTAGATTTATAAATGGACATTGTTAAGTTAACAAATTTAAAAGTAACACAGCATGCCTGTATGAGGCAATCTGAAATACTGTATGTTCATTTGCTGTCAAAAATGACTGCAACCAAAAATCCATTTCAAAATATTTTCCTTCAAACTATTTACTTAGATTAGATTATTTCCCGCTGTCATATGAGCTAGGCAAGTTATTGTGAAAGGTGGGGAGTGGGGTTAGGGGGAGGAAAATAAGAAAAGAAAAACAATTATTGGTACCATGGTAACAGAATCAACAATACCAACATCAACAAAATCAACAAGCAAATTGTCATTTTGCTTTCAAAGAACTGTGAGCAATATCACATGGCAATGTTTTATTAGATTTTTTCTCTCTAATAACACTGTATTATATATGCGTGGGAGAAATAATACATCCAGAGTAAATATAAGTCAAAGGAACATCTGAAAAGAAATGTGTAGTTTTGATTTTTTTTTTAAAAAAAATTGCTTGTTCCCTATTTCATAAAAACTGAAAGTTTTTCAGAACAGAGGTGAAAAGGAGTGATAGAGAGAAACTATAAGAATAATATTTTACTTCCCCTCAGTAATATTCACTGAACTTTTGTGATTCTAAATGCAATTATTAAATGCAGATTCCTTTATGTTCAGAATCCTTTATAGAGGTCATAGCCTACATAAAATATCACGAGCACATTTTATATAAAAGCTGGGTTTGATTGCTCTTGGAGTATTTAAATCAAAACTTACAAATTCTACTCTTATACTCAGTAAGGAATACTATTATTGTGGCATGGATACAACTAACGCTGGCCACCTAATTGATACCTTCTCTATCTTAATAAAAAGTGTTATGTAAAAACCTTGATTGATGTGATAGTACCAAAAATGTGAGTGAAACTAAGAATGCATGGGGATAACTGTTCTATGAGTTTCTCTTTAAACATATAGTTTAAACAGAGTACTTCAAACTACTCAAATGTCTACATACAAAGTAATAAACATAAAAGCACAATTGATCGAAGAGTTCACAGCTACTCACAACATTCCCATCTCTGTCCTACTGAAAAAAATTAAATGCTATGGGGAATTACAGCAAATGGAGTGTGTACAATATAGTTTTAATTATGTTTCCTTTCCTTTTCTAATGCCATTCTTTTCATTGTCTTACTTTGTTTCTGTGCTCTGTAAACATTTACTCCGAAAGAGAACAACATGTTATATTATATATACATGTTCTTGAAACAATGTGGTTAAAGGATGAGAAAAGTTTTGGAAACTATTCAAAACTACATTCAAAAGAACTTTAGAAAATGTACAACACCTACCTTATTTGGAACTCTATAATCTCAAATTTTGGTTTGTCTGTTTTGGCAAAATATCCCGAGATAAACAATATGAATTATGAAACATGATTCATCGAGTCTACGTGTAAAATTTTGTGAGGGATTTAAGAAATTGAAACCAGTCTCTTTCCTTGTTCTTTGTGAACTGAAGCTATCATTTAAGACTAAATCTGATCAGACTATTCCAGACATTAATGGGGAGAGAAAGTTGGTGAACCATTGCAAACCTAGAAAGTTATTTTGATTTTTCAGAGTCTTAAATTTTAATTTGCTGCATAATTCAAAGTACTCCTTGGCCAAGGAAAACTTAAAACAAATTTTCCATCATCTTGTATCAATATTACAAATAACCATAAAACCTTGAGAAGAGAATACATCTGCGTAATATTTACATAATGAATTTCTGGTTTACATAACATGAATTCCCACTTTGTCAGCTTCACCTCTTAACATTATTAAGTATACAGTAGATGAATGCAAATGATTTTTAAAAGCATTAAGACAAGTAGCAAGCACATTTGGTTTATTTTCAGCTCACTGAATATTTTCAAAAAGCCACTATTAATTATGCTGGAAGTCGGGCTTAATTAGCATGCACTTTGTCCATTTTCTTTGTCATAAAAATTTCAAGGAATGACATTTGTTAAAATTCCTAGTTTGAATTATCTGACAATTATTTACTCTATTGAAAGCTAATTTACTGAACTAACAAATTCCCTAAACAGAGAAACTAGTTGCTATGCAACTATGGAATGTCCGAGTTACACTGAACAATATATGTGATATATTCTACTTAAAGAAATAATGAGCACCACTGCCATCATCATCCTGAAAAGTGATACAATTTGCAATGTTGGTCTCGGTCACCTGAGACTGAAGAAAAGTAAAAAGCAAACTGTGGCCAGAAGTTGTTGGAAACCTGAAAGACAATCTAAAAGTTTTTTGGGAGGACTTCTCTGGCCTTCTGGATTGGGAAGCCCATGAAAGCATCATTTTCCGAATTACTGTCTCCTCCCAGATTGTTTCATCACACTATCGGACATAGTCTCATAAAGAAAATGATGCAAATGATGAAAATATACATCAATCACTGTTTAAAATTGGTATTAAATTATACTTACTTTTCCATAGCTCAGCAGAATGATTCTTACCAGGACAACGTTAATATGGGCACCTAAAGACTCATCATGATAGATTTCATTAACCTACAACAGAACATGAAAATATCCATATAACATGACAATAGTGTGGATAAAGCCATATGTTAAAAACTTTTAATTCAAAATCTATATAATAATAGCATATTTACCTAACAGTCAAGCTGCAACATTGTATTAAAACCTTGGAAATAAAATGCTAGCTGTGATATTTTGAAATATTGTTTTATTTCCCCGACACCAGGAAAGAACATGAAGTATTATTGCTAAGGCAATAGGAAAAAAAAAGCACATTTGTTATGCTTAGATTATAATGTGTATTTACTTATTAGTTAAAAAAAGTTTCCTATTCAATTAGCTTTTGGGGTGAATACTGGTACAAACTATAAAAAGGTGACAGTGATGGGTAAAACTCACCTGCCTCATAAGTTTATGGATTGTAAAGACATTGTACCGTGTTAATTTTCTGAATAGCAATAGCACTTGAATTTATATACCACTTCATATTGCTTTACAGCCCTTTCTAGGCAATTTACGGAGTCAGCCTATTTCCCCAATGATCTGGGTCCTCATTTTACCGACCTTGGAAGGATGGAAGATTGAGTCAACCATGAGCTGCTCGGAAATCAAACTCTTGGAGTGAGCAGTGAAATAGCCTGCATTCTAACCACTGAGCTACCACTGCTCTGTCCTCAATGGTATAAAAGCAGTGATACAACTATTCTTGCCTAGCACCAGCTTTATTAAAAGACTCAGACTCAGCCTTTGCCTGCCTTTGCCTCTCATCCTACATAGTTTTAGCCTCACATACATACTATGAAATGTTTCAATAAACCTAGAAGTATGTTTTATCTTAGTGAACAAAGAGATAAACCATTATGTGACTCTCTTGTGCTTTTGTTAACATAGCTGTGGGATTTATTTATTACTTTTTAAGATGAAAATTAAGTATCTTTGAGAACTGCCAAGTCTTCACAAATCCCTTTCCACAAACAAGGCTCCGTATTATAGTGGAAAATGATGTATACATTGATTGATTGATTGATTGACTGATTGGATACTATCAAATCAGTGTCAGCTCTTATTGACTGCATAGATAGATTGTCTCTAAGTCAGCCTATCCCTAACATGTCTTTTAGGTCTTCCAACAGTATACTAATCAATATTGTAACTGGCACAAACCAATTTGTGCTGATCATTTTCTCCTTCTTTCCTCCTTTCACAGTATTACAGCCTTCTCTAGAGAGCTAGGTAGTTGCAAAATGCATCCAAGTAGATAAAATTCTCATTTATACCTCGTGAGAACTCTAGGTCAATTTGTTTGATGATCTATTTGTTTATTTATTGTTTATTTATTTATTTATTAAATTTATATGCCGCCCCCTCTCCCTAGGGACTCAGGGCGGTTTACAGCAAATAAAAATACATAGATTTTTGATGATGATTTGTTCGATGATCTTCGTTGTACGAGATGCTATGACAATAAAGTAAACCAAACTAAACTATTAGTTTGCATTTTTTACTATATATAGTATTCTCAGAAGTCTTCTCTAACATAAAGGTTCAAAAGCCTAAGTACTCTTTCTATTCAGCTTCTTCAAAGTCCAACTTTCACTTCCACAGATTGTCACAGGGAATACCATAGCTTGCACTATTATGATCTTTGTAGGTACAGATACATGATTGACATCTGAATATATTTTCCAAGGATTTCATGACTGCCCAGCCAAGCAATAGCTATGACCTGTGCCATATTTCTTGACTGCCTTCTTATTGCCGATGGTTGATCCTAAAAGGCACAAGCAGTTCACCTATTTGATTATCAGTTCTAAATATGTACAAATAAAGTTGGGTTCATGCAGTTGACCTTAGTGATAACAACTGTGGCTGAATGTGCGATGCAAACCAAACTACAGTTTGTAAATCGTATTTTACAGCTCAGTGTGTTTTATGGCTTTAGAACATGTGATTAAAATTGTGGTTTATTCAATAATAATGATTAAACCCGATTATAATATCTGGAGCCATGCAAAGGTAAAAGATTTTTTGAAGTTCATGAAAATGAATGGCAAGATTTCAGATTTATTTTTATTTCAAGTAATTGTTAGTTTATTCACCCATTAAAAACCTTATAGGCAACTTAGAAAAATGAAGCTTGATAGGGTAACTTACACAATTAAAATATTTCCCAATAGTTTCCAGAAGGATGGCTGTTTTAGAGTGGATTGTAACAAAGACAATAGTCTTCTGGCATTTTCAAGGCTCATAAAATTATAAACCTGATTTCATACAACTTGCTTCATTTCAGGGCTTATACAATCCTTGAATCAAAAGGGGATCAGGTTGGGAGAAGCTGGGACAAATACCCATGAACTAGAATTTGCTACATCAGATTTGGAAGAATTATTCTCATACAAATGCACATGCCCATTTCTATGAACAAATACACAGTGGAGAGAGAAAGAAACTATAAACATTAAGTCAGAGGGAAATGAAATTCAACCCCACCAAAAACATTGACACAATGAAATGAAAGCACAAACTTTTTACAATAGCAGTACTGAGGACAGCAGATTAGCAGGACTCAGGTTTTTTAAAAACAACAACTATATTTAATAGCCACTTTAGATACTATGCCAGCCATTGGGATAATAGACATGTAGCTGTTTTAGAGTAGAAAATTAGATATTCTGTCAATCATTATTTATACTGGACAGAAAAGCATTGTTATGGTATTGGGAGAATAACATAGCTAATAAATAGGCTCATCACTTTGTAAAGTGGGCACAATGCATAGAGCATCCGCCTCTGTTGGATCAGAAGAGAAATTTGTCTTGATTCCAACTATAAATATGCCTGTGGAAGTTATCCAGGGGTTTATTCCCAATGGATAGATTACAGTTTTTTTTCTTTCTTGCTTTGTTTCTTTGT
>JAEANM010002055.1:0-25614 GCA_017656035.1 Myanophis thanlyinensis
TCTTTGTTTTCTTCCTCAAAACACCCTGAGAAGTGGAAGAAACGTCTTCACACCACCGCGTCCATAACCACGCCCCCCCATTTCTCATTAGAAAAGATTTTATTAGGTCAAAGTTGCCAATTCTAAATCCTGGGATTAAAGTTTCTCACACATTTAGGTTATATGCCATGTCTAGCACAGTTACAGTTTTAAAATATGTATAAGCATTAAGAACATATTTTATAATCTGTAATAAATGTTGATTGATTATAAAGTTGTTAGCTTTGAATAACACTGAAAAATAAATTACAGTAAAGATACAATGAATCTATGTATATTGTGTGGTAAAAGATTTCTATTGTTCATGACTCTAATCATTGATCAGAATTTTGTGACTGAAGGCCAAGTTTTAACTCCAAAATCAAAAAAATGGTTTTAAGCAAGAATGCGATATAGTGCCTGCATTTTTTGGATAAATAAATCCCACTGGTTTTCAGGAGTGAGCCAACTTTGTGATTAGTGCGTACGGAATACTGTAAGGTTATTACCTAGTTTTTAAAATTGAAAAACTAATTGTATCTTTTCTACTGAATTACATCTGACAGATTCTTTTATGCTACATAGAATGGCCTGTCAGGGCTTATTTATTTATTTATTTGATTTATATACCGCCCCCTCTCCCGAAGGACTTAACTCCAAAAATGAAGTCATGTTGGATTGGGTTTTTTTTAAACACCATTACAGTTTTTTTCCCCCTAGAATTTTATCATCTGGGCTGATATTTCCCTCATTTGTGCTGGATATTACATTTTGAATGTGTTCACTTTGAAGGCAAAAGGAAAGGGGGATGACAGAGGATGAGATGGTTAGATAGTGTCATCAGCATAGTGGGAATGATTTTGTGTAGACTTAGAAGACAGTGGAAGACAATGGGGTCCTGGTATGCTGTAGTCCATCGGGTCACAAAGAGTCACATGATTTAGTGGCTGAACAAAAATGGACATTATATAATTCATTAATAATGATGATTATATGCCAGTCACCAAGTCACCAGTCACCACATACACATTTCACTGCATTTCGTACAATGTATAACTATGCATGTGATGAATAAAAAAAATTGATTTGAAGTCATCTTTGACTCCTAGTGACTACACAGGTAAATTTTCTACATGATAATCTATCTCTAACCTATTCTTTCAAGTCTCTCAGCAGTACACTTAATAAAAATTGTAAATACCAAAAGTGAACGCTGTCTGCATTGTTTTTATCATAGATTTTTTAACGTATATTATGTAAGCTTTCTTTTATTTGGAGAAAAATCATTCATGAAGTTTTTTGGCACAATGTTTGGAAATGATAGAAATCTACAATACCACATGGGTTAATTTGAATTGTACTCTGGGATGAATTATGCTGTGAATTCTTTTGAAGAGAATTGAATAAGAAACTGGGCAAGAACTCAACCCCAATAAACTTGCAGATCCGATTCTCTGGAGATTTGACTTTACAGCCAATACTTTTTTTATATTTTCTCCTGTTCAAACATGTCCAATTCTCAGCAATTGCTTGGACAAGTCTCTGCCATTTTCTTGGCAAGGATTTTCAGAAGTGGTTTGCCCTTACCTTCCTCCTAGAGTTAAGAGAAAGTTACTAGTCATTCAGCTGGCTTTGTGCCTAAGAAGAAGGCTAGAAGATAAGGTCTCCAAGTTTCTATCCTGATACTTCAACCACTGTACCAGACTGGCTCTCACAGTTGTTGTAGTTTCAGAAAAATATAACTTTCTGAGTCTTTAACAACTTTCTACAAGGCCTCCACTTGAATTTAGTTCATGGCTGCCATAACTCTTGATGACAATCTTCATAATCTAAATTTAAGGTTCTTTCTGTGACAGATAAAAAGGAGGTCAGAAGCAATATTATGATTCTTCTTTGGGGCAAAGAGACACTTGCCGCTAAAATGCTCAATACTAACATCACACACAAACAAAAGAACCAGGCTGCCACAACATCTACAAAGATCTCTGAAAAAGTAGGTATTAGGTCAAACAAGTCTTTACAAGTACAGTCGCCCAAATAGATGTGATTTCAGATTAAAGTGCTATGTAACAAACAACAAGCTGTCTACATTTTTTCTACCTGTCATGAAGACAGTGGAGTTTCACTTTGAGAGCATCTCTTGACGGGTAGCAGACAGGACTAGGTGTTTTAATCTTCAGGCACTTTGTTATTCAAACAGCCTATGAATATTGTCTTGCTCTGTACTGAAAATGCAATAGGTCTTTAAGAAAACTTAAGTACATTCTCTGTTTCACCATAACAGACTAACAAACTGTTATGATCCTTTCCAAAAACATGCTCAGAACTAGTGCTCTGTAGATCTCCAAGGAAGGATCTTCATTGAAGTCAGAATGAATGAATTTATCTTGAAGGAGCAACAAGATCTAGGGAAAAAACAAAACACGGCTGGTTTTCTGGACATCCTTCTTTATGATTTGAGGCTTTACCTGCAAAAAGCCATTGTAACCAATTTCACTGTGACCGTTGTCACATTCTAGCTCTCCTTGCAAACTAAACTTGTGCCTCTTTCCATCTTCATTCAAATTCAGCTTCTGCAAACCCAAGACTTTTATGCATTGAAGCAAGCATTATAGTAGTTTTGCCAGATATTGTTAGTGTCTTGGTTCTGTATCAGTTTAACTCAATGGACTTATCGAGTACTTATAGGAAACCAATAATTGTAGAGAGAAGGGAAATATGAAACAAGAGAACAAATACTATTTCTGCCAATCTTTCCTTTCCTCAGCTATTTCTGTTCTTCATTTGCAAGCAGACAAAAGCAGACTGATAAGGAGCGGTCTTGCCTGATTCTTCAGCAAGCTCCTTCCAGCATGCCAAATCTCCTCAGTCTCTCTTGCAGAACTGAATTCTCTTTTGCACTTGATTAGGCCTCTCACTAAGCCGTTCCAAAGGCCCTGAAAAAGCACCCGGAGAAGAAGTCAGCAGCTTGGCAAGCTTTGCCTCTTGGAAGCTTTATAATGCAGGAGACAGTGCCCACCATTGTGCTGCCTTTCTGCAATGGATGGGAGTAAAATAAGCTTTAATGAGTGACTCACTTCAGGGGTACACTGATGTTTACATTTGTCTTGCAGGACTTTGCGTATTTTCTTTGGAGGCCTAATTTCAGTCATCATGAAAGTAACTTCTTTTTTTATATAAATATACATACTGTTTTCTTGCATGACACGGATCTCATTTCTTCATCCATCCATTCAGACCAGCACAGCTTTTCCCCTCTAGAGCAAAGCTGGCTGAGGAATTCTGGGAATTGAAGTCCACAAGTCCACAAGTTGCCAAGGTTGGAGACCCCTGCTCTAGAGGCTTCCTTTCATCCCAGTTGTGGATTTCAGCAGTTCCATCTCTCCTGCATTTGTTTGTGTGGATGTTCACAGAACCAAAATCCAGCCCATAATTGCTTTATGCGTTTGGATAGCCCTCCTTCTCCTCTAAGAATTCTCTTAGCCAAGTAATTAAATATGAGGTTGGTTATTTATTTATTTTTTGATCCATTGTGATGCTGTTGGGATTTTTTAACTATTTGATAAGGATGGGTTTACCTTTATTCAATCATTTTCAAAAGATACTCTTCATTGTTAACTGGTCAGACACCTCAGTAATGAATGGCATCAAATATACTAAGTAAATGGATCAACATAAATAGAGCAATGAAAACATAAATGGGCTAAAATTTAAAGAAATGTTTTAAAAATCAACGCAGAGAAACATATCAAAAAACCCACTGTCAAAATATTTTTTTCTTGACTAATAAACTGTGCCTATTACAGTAGCACATATCAGAGAGTTATCCACCAAACACATACATACTTTTACATCAACAGCATAATAAAAGAATGCCACAGGGATTGGAAATTGAATCTCCTAAACCTTATTTTGACTCTCAATAATGGGCTGCAAAATGAATCAGAACAGGACCCTGCGTAGGCTGGGCCTGGCAAGCTTTGCCTGAATTCTTTAGCTTAGTACAGTTATGTTCCAGTCCACATCCTTGTTGCAAACATCTAAGACTCCCAGATGGAAAAGTTGTTCCTTCTCACCTACCTCAGGTCTTCATTATTTATCTCCATTGGAGATTAATAAATAAAGATAGCTCCAATGTGTGTTAATGCCCCAGCTAACTCAGTGGATCAAGTAATATCAATACTGTTGAATCAGGAAGCTTCAGAGGCTGAGTTTATGAAATGATTGATTGATTGATTTGATTTATACCTATATCCGGTTACAGAAGTTTATCGTGCTGGGTTTTATATGTTTGACTATTTTCTCTCTTTAAAAAAAAATAAAGCTTTTTACTCATAACTGGAGTTAGAGCAGGGGATTGTATTTTTAAAGAACTGTTCTTCCAACATGCCTAGGTTGTATTGAGCTAATTTACCTAAGAGGAAAATAAATGAATGTTGGCTAGATGGCTCTCTTCTTCCCAGTGGCTTTGTTTGGCTTAGAGATTCCCTTTCCCTGAGATCAGAGAAAAATAATGGCAACTGGTCGTGTTTGCAAGTCAGGAATGAGCAATTATTTAGGAATGGGTAACATATTGGTGATTGGAAGCAAAGTCTCATTTTGCCAAGTATTTTGGCAAAGTACTTTGACAGTACTTTGACTATTTTTCCTGGCCTTAGAAAAACTATATCAAACTGGCCTTATGGCTGAAAGTGTAGCTGGTTTTTTTCACGTCAAAATGGTGGGAAATTGTATTGCATCTAAATATGAAACTCTAGTATGAAAACAAAACAGAAGGAAGCTGGGCTTTTCAAAGTTGACCTATTTAATTTAAAATATTTAAAGAGGAGGAATATGAAAGTGGAATCCATACATTTTAGTTCACTTAAAGTTTAGTTTAGTTAAATTAGTTCTTCAGCCACCACATACAAATTGATTGTAATTAATAAATGTATAACTAATATAATAATTTATTGTAATTAATAAACATATAACTAATACATTAAAACTATGGGTTATAGGGTTTATTTAATAATTTCATGTGTGGATATTTATGCTAATCTTAAACGTCATCTGTATGTAAAATTATAGAAATTGAGATGTAGACTACATGCATTTTTCTGTGCCTGGGCAGAAAAGCAGGAATGTTGAATTAATTTGTTAAATACTGAGCATTTTTATGTGGTCTTTTGTGCATATATTCTTAAAATTGTGTGTGTGAATATGTTAGATAAAGATCTTTTTATAAAACTCGATTTCCCAGCAAAATGGAAACATACTTATTTCTCAAGCAGAACATAAAAGTCATTCTTTCTATTACTATAATATGTTGAGACATAGGTTTCCAATTATATTTCATAAATCAAAGAGGCATAAAGAGTTAGCTAAATAATTAAACCATAAACACATCAGTTGTCAAAACAGGCAATATGCTGAAATGTTTTTGAAATGGTCCCAGAGAATGAATGGTTGAATTGATAAAACTGAAAAATTAAATGTTGTCTTTTAGAAATTAATCTGTTCTTCTCCAATGGAGTTTTCTTTAAAGTGTATCTATTTATGAGATTTAAAATAATTACAAAGAATAATTAGTTTATGTTTTTGGTTTCTTTCAGGGATGATGGTGGTGATCGTATTATTGCTGATTGCTATTGTGGTTGTTGCTGTGTGGCCTACAAAGTAATCAGAAATTATCTCATTTTGCAACCAAGTGTTAATAGTCATCTATAGCAAGGACAACCCCACTTTGTTGTTGGCACTGTCCATGGATATAGCTGTTCTCACACCACTAAAAGAGACAGATCTATGCATGAATTGCATAACAGTTTTACAAAATTCTGTATAAAACTTTTGTATACTCAAGAACATAATTGGAAAAGAAATGACTCACTTGAATAAAATTCAAGGCATAAATTGGAATTAATTTCAAAGAAATACTTTGTCTATAAATGCTTCTATAATAGTACTAAGTGGAATTTTCTCTTAATCTCTGCAGTGTCTAATTAAAACATTAGCATTTTCTTTCTAACATTAGTTCCTTTATTGCTGAAATATATGGTGCTTCCTGAGAGAATGTCAAAGATTCAAGAGAAACTACCATTTTTGAAGAATGAACATCTTTCAAATAAATAAAAAAAAATCCACAAAATCTTTGACTTGAGTCAAATGAAGTTTGACCAGCTGATATCAAAGGTTATTTTTTTTTCTATTGCCAGAGGTTTTCACCATAGGGGACCCATCACAAGAAGCCTTTCAATTGTGCAAACAAAAAAGCAAACTATCATAATAGAATTAATTATGTTGGACATGGATATTGCAAAGGTGCTTTTCAAAAGGCAACTGGACTTTTCATGACCTGGATGATTGACAAGATCAATAGACAGTTATACATGGATATACTTGGTGATATTAATTAGGGCAATGGAACTATACATCACAACTGAATTTGCTAAAAAAAAAAAGGAAAATTCAAATTTGGGATGTATTAATAGCAGTAATAGTCTAGTTCCCAGGAAATAATCTGGGTCACTCTATTCCTCTTGGTCATTCTCTACTTGCAAAAGTATGTCCATGACAAACTGCATGGAATTCAGAGGAGACACCAAAGAAAACCAAGTCCCATGAGGAACAGTTAAGGGATCTGTGTATGTCTAACCTGCAGAAGACCAAGGGGTCATATATTACTAATTTCCACTGTCAGAAGAGGGGAAAGGAGTAGACTTTTTTATCTGTAGATCAAGTCCAGAACCAGCAAATAGAAATTGCAGGGAAGTAGATTCAGTTTATATATAAAAGGAATGTCCAGATAGTCAAAACTCTTAACTGCTGCCATTGGTTGCTTTGTGTAGTATAGTCGCCCTTCAACAGAAGTATGGAAATCAAATAGCAAGTTGTCCAAATTCTTTAGTAGATCCTTCACTGAGCCAAAGGATTAAACTAGGTGACTTATGAAGTCTTTCCAACTCTCTGGTGAAATGAAGAGTCAGAGTGAGCAGCTTCCTTTTTACTGAAAGGTAAAAGGATCACATTTCCACTGAAGAGTTCTGGTCATTTTAGTTTAGGTTTTCATTATTACTGGAGAAATTCACTGGAACAGGACAAATTTTTCTGTGTTTATGAATTCATTTGCAGTAAAAAGGGATCAGAGCGACTTGATAGCTTTTAGATAAATCAAGCACAGAAAAGATTGGCTTCTCTCCCAATTTTCATTTAAAATTGATTTAATGCTATTTTCCCAAGGGGTAGTTCTTCTTGGAGAAAAATGTTTAAAACTCTCTCCTTGTGATCAGTGTCTCCTAAATTAAATGTTGAAAAGAAATAATGCATTTTATGGTGGAATATTTTTCTAATGGTGTGATAGATTTGTTATAAAACATTTAACAGCATTGGTTTTTGAAATTACATATGTAAAGCTTTTAGATATTTTCACATCTTCTCATATTGTCTACTCATGTTTATAACAATCCAGTAAATTTAGCCAAGCCGAGAGAAAAGCAGCCGAGTCTCCTGTGTTGAAATGAATTCTAAAGACTTTCTGGATATTTGCTTGCAGAATTGAGAAACGCAGGGCCCAACTAATACCAACTGGCCTATTTGTCATAAGGAGATAACATGTGAACTAAACTCTTTTTTCATATCAAATGAATAGTGTTTTTAAACTTAAAATATGTATTGGATGAACAGATAGATCCAAACGAAATTGTGCAGACACGTCATTTATACAGTATATATTGGAGTTACCACAGGGGGGTTGGATGATTGAATCTCCGCTTCTCATCTAATTAAAGGAACCAGTTGCAAGTTAATTGACTAGTTGTTTTCAGAAGAGGAGCTCATGTTCTCTCAAAGCTGAAAAGGAAGTGTCGCCTTGTTCATTCTGCTGCAACAGAAGAAACTGCCATGGGTAGAAGTTTATAAGAGTTTATTTGAAAGATGTCTGGATTTAGTCTTATCAAGTGGATTCTGCACTGTTACATGCTCCATCTGCTTCATTATATCATCCCATCTAACAAATGAAGGTAAAAGAAGGGTGGGTACATAAGAAAATCCACAACTTTTTTCCCCACATGTCATTAAATATATTCATATATATATAACCATAATATATTAGTATGCATTGTAAAGAAACATTGTCGCAAAACTATATGCAAAGGTCATAACTAAGCAACATTTACATAATTATTAACAGGAATAATAGGAACAGAGGATTATTATCCCTGTATAATGGGGGGCGGGGGAGGAGTTAAGGCGATCAAGGGAAGGAATATAAAGTGGACCAGGTAAAAAGGAGAACAAAGCTGTGTCTGAATGTTTCAGTTGCTTCTCAGAATGGTTTATGTCACATTTCTTTTTTTTAACATAGAGCTTGGAATATTCTCAAGAGTCCCTCAACATTAGAGATTATATCAGTAGTCTACAACCCTCTCCTGCCACTCTTTTAAAAAAGGTGTAAGGCACCAATTGGTTCTACTGCAGATATGTATGTCTCACTGTATGTGTGCTAGTGATTCATTTCCCATCCAGAAAAACAACATGATTTCCTTATAATTAAAATACATGTCTTAAGAGTTGCAAAGTTGTCTTAAACAATGGAAGATTGCATTATTTTAGCAGGGGTTTAGGAAGCTTTCCAGCTATTTAAGCCATTTGCACTTGTTAGAGCATTCTTGCTCTATGCTAAGCCCATAAACTTCAGTTGTATTAGGGGTCCCCCTTTGCATAACTTTTGACTTTGAAATAAAATTACCAACTGAAATTGTAGATGAACCTGCTTATATGCTGCCTCCTGAGAACATATGATTATGTGGTAAGAATTGTTCTAATAAAAGGCCTAAAGTATTGCAATAGATTTTGTTTTACTCTTTTCTGTTTTTTTTTTAAATTTGAAACTGAAATGATCTGTTAAATATAAGGAGGTATAGTTATGTATACAAAGCTATATTTACTGTATATAGAAGTACAGAACAAGCCCTTAATCATGTCAAGACAGACCCTATTGAACAAACAAAAAAGATTTTTTTATTACTGTAGGCAGAATCAGGATTGTTATAATATTTTCTAGAGTATTATATTTTTGATTACTATATAGATTCTGCACTCTAGCTATTTTACATTTTGTGCTAATTCTACAATCAGCCTTGATTTTTTTGTAGTTTCTTCTCCACTTGCTAGTTGATGCAACTATCACATTTCACAGCTTTTCTGAATATTTGTGTTACAGAAGGTAAGATTGTTTTCAACTCTCTGAAAGAGATTGGACACCATGAACATATATGTTTTGTAATCATGTTGAATGATTATATATAGTGGTTATCAATATTTCAAAAAGCAAGCACAAATTGCCTCCCACATTTTTGTATAGGATTACAATGATGTTTGCTGCTTTGTAGTCAGGATGCTGGACTTGACAACAAAGGCACTGTCATTAAAAACAACTTACCAAGATTTGCAATGAAAACATCTGAGATGTTACCCATTTGTAAATTAAGATAATTTACTTTCTTTCGAGATGCTGATTATAGACCAGGCCTCCCCCACTCCCCCAATCTTATTTTGAAATATACACATTCAAGGAAAATCATTGCATCAGACTGCCCAACACAGTGCATGTAAATTGAGGAACGATTTCTAAAACAATTTCATGATATCCTGAACATTACTAGCAAATCAATCAAAGCGATGCACAAGCCCACCAAAATTGTTTTTTAGGATTTCATGGAAATACATAGGCTATGACATAACTGATATTTCTGAGTTATTTCTTGAATGTAATGGCTATTAATAGTCCTGAAAATCTGTGATGTGTTTAAAGTTTGTACTCTCTTGGTGTTATCTCTCACTTTCACTCCAGCCTTATGCTTTTTTCACAATTCACCCTAGTGCTGTTATAGTCTTCTGGGCTACCTCACAATACCAAAGAATTATTAAAAACAAAACAAAACAAATTAAGACTTTTGTAAAGTCATGACTTGTCTTTAGTCAGCACAATCTGGATATCCCACTCCCCCCCCCCAAAAAAAAAAACCAAAGCAAAAAAATATATCTGCATGAGCAGTCTTATGAAAAAAAAAAAAACAAAAACCAAATAATAAATGGGGAAGGAAACCTCATCACTGCTGCTAATCAGTCTGCAATTTGACTCGAAATAGGTGCCTTGTTTTCATATATCCTAGAAAGACAAACTTCAATACAAAACAGCATAGCGTTTTTCCTAGGAGATGACCCAGGAGATAATTTGTTCATTGATTTTCTTGGGTCAACATAGAAACACCTTTTGTTTCTTAGTAAAATATGTTTCAGATATAATTAAATGCCTCTTCTTTCACTTATTTTTTTCCTGTTACATCGCTGTCTAGATAATGGATCTCCAGTTATTTTATGCCAGAGAAAAAACTTGCTATCATTGGCTTTGAGTTTTCTGCTTCAGCTGCTAAAATCAATCAATCTATTGGGAATGGGAATCAATCTACGGTATTTATCTTAGCTAGATCTGGAGGGATGGGTATAAAGTGCTCAGCAGCTACAAGTTTAATGTTCTTCCTTTGAGGAACTTCAACAGCAGATACAGATTATATTGCATTTCTCATAAAGTGGTACTAGACGTGGTTGATTCTTTCAGAGAATGCATCCTGGAAAAACTAGAACCATAGATATACTTTAAATAGCAATATCACTTAGACTTGTATACCACTTTACAGCCCTCTCTAAGTGGTTTTACAGAGTCAGCCTATTGCCCCCAACATTCTGGGTTCTCATTTTACCAACCTTGGAAGGATGGAAGGCTGAGTCAACCTTGAGCTGGTCAGGATCAAACTCCTGGCAGTCGGCAGAATTAGCCTGCAATACTGCATTCTAACCACTGCATCACCACAGAACAAACCAACATGAAACCAGTTTTAATTAGTTCAATCCCCTATTTAGAAACTATTGTCAATTCTGGAAGGAAATGTGCATCTCTGAGAAGAGTGTTTAGCCTTTTTTGTTACTCCGTCATAGCTAATATAACATTTCTGTTAGTTTCGACAACAGCTTGCCATTTTCTGCAATGATGTTTCATGGTTACGGTTACTTTTAAGTCTTGCAAAGTGATGCAGAGTTGCCAGACATATTTTCTGTGTGTCTGAAACTAATGGTGTCTGTGCATCTAGTCTGTTTTTACCCAATATTCCTTAGTTTTCTGATTGCAGCTACATTGTTTGTGTGTGCCTACATCTGTATATGTATAGTATATATTCGAATACACACATCATTAATTAAGCCTAAAGCAGGAATTTGAGCAAAAATAACAGAGGATTTCAACTGGCATTCCAATGAATACTGCAATGATCTGGAAAGTTAGTTTTGACAAGCTCAAATATGCTGGATATCATTCCCATATGATGAACAAGCTGAGAGTAGAAAGTTGAGATGTTTTACTGAGGTTAATCCAAAAATTCTAGCTAAATTACCCATGAGGGGGCTCTATTATCATGAAGATCCCTTAGTACATAAATCAAGATTGAAAATTATAAAATGTTTGAAAGCTGCTACTTCCTAAGAGAGGCAACGTTTGGAATGACTAATCTCCATGTGTATCATGACGAGTTGGTAAAAACGGGTTGCATCAAAGAGTGGGATGGAAGGAATAGAATTCTTGCAAGGAATAGAATTCAGAAGGGACATCACAGCCATATATTATGGAGAGAAATGCCCACAATGTAAACTCCCTTCTAAGTTGGTATTCTACTACTAAAATGTGAAGCTGATATTTAATTTTATTTCCATTGTTAATCAGACTAAGCCATTTTTGGACCTTGGACATTTTTAGATTACAATTCCTTCTGGGTTCAAAATTAGAACTGATTAAATATCTGCTGATGTAGACACCAATGCTGGAAGAATGGTCTATGTACAGGTAGCCCTTGATTTACAAATAGTTCATTTGGTGACCGTTTGAAGTTACAACAGCACTGAAAAAAGTGACTTATTACCATTTTTCACACTTACAATTGTTGCAGTATCCCCAGGGTCATGTGATCAAAATTTGGATACTTGGTAACTGGGTCACATTTATGACGGTTAGAGTGTCCTGGAGTCATGTGATCTCCTTCTGACAAGCAAAGTCAATGGGGAAACCAGATTCACGTATCAATTAGGTTACCAATTTAACAACTGCAGTGATTCACTTAACAAACACGAGAGAAATTGTAAAATGGGGCAAAACTCACTAAACACATTTCTCACTCAGCATCATAAATGTTGGGCTCAGTTGTGGTCGTAACTTGAGGACTGAATTTTTCTGTCGAAATTCAGCTGATAGAAAAAAGACAGGTCCAGAGGTTTCTGTGAGTGTGCAAAGCAACTAAGCCAGTGTATTCTCCTCTTTCCCAGGAACAATTTCTCTTACTACTACTACCATCTGCTTTCCTGGCATTGGGCCATTTTACACTTATTTGTGCTGAATTTAATGCAGCCTTCCTGGTTTGCTTGCAAGGGAAATGGAGATTGTATGAATAGAAAGCTCATTTCTTATGAACTTAATACGGAAGAGAAAGGCCACTGCCAACCTTTCTGTTTAAGGAAGTGCAGAGAATTTCTGTAGAAGAAATGTGGTAGAATGATTCCCTCATTCTAAATTATAGTCAATACCAAATTTTACAAGTAAGAATTTAAAGCTACATACAGTAAGCTCTTTAAAACAAAACGATTAATTAGCTAGGACTCTTTTTCATCTTTATAAGCAGTAGTAAAACGTCTTTGATTCCACTCCCACCTCCCTTCTCTTCATCCATGCATGTAGGTAAGATACAAATCTTGACAAATTCAGCCAGCTCATATGATGACCTGCAGTTCAGAAATATGCTTGATGGAGACAGCAGCATTGTTGAAGTCTTACATGAGATATTAATGACCACAATCAAGACACACTAATGTGGAGAGATGGAATTTCATTGCACACTTTCATAAGGCATGTTGCCATGGTCTGGGAACTGAAATATTAATACCATGTTATCTCAAGAGAAAAATCAGTATAGGATCTGTCCTATGTAACTTTTGCTTTATGCAATTGGGATGAATACCATTTATTTATAAAGCAGTTATTATTCTGAGATAGCATTTGTTTCACGTTTTTATGAATTCAGAAAGAAAAATAAATCTGGTTTTCTCTTGGTGGAGTTGTGTTCACAAATGCAGCACTGCAAGAGGGTTTTCTAAAAAGCCAAGTCTAGTAATTTGATCCTTCTTTTAGCTGAGTGTTGACTAGTGTTCTTCTAGGGCTTTGCTACTCATTGGTATATCCATCATTCAGCTATTCCATAGATGCATCCTTCTTCACAGGTCTCATCTTCCTTTCTTTAGGAGCAAGTTGCCTTTTTTATATGCGCAATAAGAATTTAGTGTACATTTCACACATCTGTGACTGCTCTCATGTCAGATTGCTTGTGCAATGTGACATGTCCTGTAAATCGCTGTATAACAGATGATAGAAAAACCATCCAGCACACTTATGCAGTTATAGCCCCATGATCAATTTTTAGCAAGCAATCCCGTTTGTCTGTTCTTCCTACCAACAGCAATCTGTTTCCATTTCCTGCAAGGGAAAACATGTAAGAGGACAGTTTATGTCCAATATTGTTCTTTTCAGTGACAAGTTGGTTTGTTCTTATGTTTGGACTTGAGAAGTTAAGGTGGTGAATGTAAGGCAGTTCATCATCCTTCAGACCAAAAGTGAAAAGAAGAAAATCAAACAGGAGAACGGGAAGTAGTAACTGATCTAATATTTGTTACTATGGTGAGTAGGGATTTACAATTAGTTTTCTCACTAGTTTTTGTGTGGGTTTTGTATTTATGAGGACCAAAATGGGCATAACTCACAGGTTATTAATTCCTCACTTGTCCTCCCCACCCAGTTGCATATAAATTGCAAAGTGAGCTTCTTGCCAGTGTCCCTAATCCCACCTCATCTGCTCTGACTCGGACAGGAAAGGATGTGCAGTCTTTTCTTGTCTCTGATTCTCCCTCTAGGCTTTCTTGCATTTCCCTTTCTTTTCTCGTTGCTGGAACTTTCTCAGGCGCCTGGCCCATGTGTCCCTCCACTGTATCACAAGGCTGCTTTTGTCTGCTACAAGGCCATTCTGATCTGGAGAGTTCTCATCATGGCCCAGTAACAAATATTTCTTCATAGGCTTGATCTTGGGACATTTGCAGGCAATGTCCTTGGAGCGTATCCAGAGGATCTGGTCACCACGCCGTATCCGATTCGTCCCTTGCTTGTAAACAGAGATGATGTTGACCGTGAACTTCCACCATTCTGCAGCTTTCTCTGCTTTCAGGATGTGGATCTGGACAGCTGGAGACAGAAAGTCAGGATAAGGTTATTTCTTTAATGCATTTTTTATCTTGTAGTTTTCCTCAAGATTATCAAGCACAAGTTACAGTGGAAAGTAAGATTTGCATGTGTTCACCCATTATGCAGAAATGTAATGTGATTAGAAATTTTGTATATATACCCCTAATGTTTAATTGAATGGGACGCAGTGGCTCAGTGGCTAAGACACTGAGTTTGTCAGTCAGAAAGGCAGTTTGAATCCCTAGTGCTGTGTAACAGAGCGAGCTCCCGTTACCTGCCTCAGTTTCTGCCAACCTAGCAGTTCAAAAGCATATAAAAATGCAAGTAGAAAAATAGGGACCACCTTGGTGGGAAGGTAACAATGCTCTGTGCGTCTTTGGCATTTAGTCATGCGGCCACATGACCAAGGAATCATCATCAAACAGCGCTGGCTCTTCGTCTTAGAAACGGAGATGAGCACTGGCCCCTAGAGTCAGGAACGACTAGCATATATGTATGAGTAGAACCTTTACCTAATGTTTAATCCTTTTGCTTAAGTAAAGGTCACACATTCAGTTCAATAGGAAAAGCAGTGCTTACTTTAGGATGCTTGTACTGAATCAATAATTCAATCTGGGTCATTGATTTAAAAAGAATAACTCTTTAAATTAATTATTATTCGTGTATTCCTATTTTTAAGAAAGATTACATTGAGAGAGATTATATAGTCTGGGCATCATCTTTAGCTTCAGTGTTCGCACAGCATGTTTAGCCTGGTCATTTACACATCTACAACACATTAAAAATGAATTGTTATCTGTATATAGGTTTTTGAAGGGAAGAGGCACGCTTAGGTTGTTCAGATGCAGATTGTCTGGCTGACTTATGGTTCAGTATGATGCTTGCCTCCCCAAAAGGCTTATTTATACTAAATGGCTCAGAAGATTTTTTTTTCTGTAAATGATTCAGTGCTTCAACCTGGCTGCCCCAAGTAAAAAATATATGAGAGCATATAGTCAACTTTTCCCTCTCTTTGTCATGCTCCAGAAACTTTTCTCCCTATTTTTCCTTCTTTGTGACCTTTGCGATGATGTACTGCATTCCAAGCCTAACAATGATGGGAATGGTTTCTATGTTTCTTTTGCTGATGAATTTGAGGCTTGCTATGAAATTAAGAGAGAGAGAAAGACATAGAGAAAAACTAGACTGTTCTGGCCCAATATGATGAAAGTGGCCCTGGTAACAAAAAGCATCACTTTCATTTTCAGGAAAGAGTACTCACCCCAAGACTTTGCCACTTCGTGTTGGTTTGGCTTATTACGAGCCAGCTTCTGTAAAGGGATCTTGTTGCATTATATTTTCACAGACTAGAAGCCTCATCTAGTAGATTTGATGAGACGAATAGGCTGTCCTATTTTATTTTGAGTAAAAGCTAATTGGAATTTCAGAAATTAAGAAGTATATGTTGTAAAGAGGAAGAAGAAAGTTGATGAAATATTAGAAGGAAGAATTAATCATAAATTAATTAAATAATCTCAGATCTTCAACCGTTATCAAAGATAAAACCAAGCAAGCGAGCCTGGAATCCAAATGTTTCAACACTGAAACATTTCAGAAGAGAACATTGTTATCTCTGTAATGATTTGGTGTTAAATTCACACTGAACTACATTATGTGCAATTGAGAACACTGCAGTCATTGGCAGCACTATGTTTTACTACCTGGTAAGTTGTCCAGATGGGTGGCATAAAATTTAATTAATTAACTACCAACATGGGCTTCTTCTACACTTGAAATTGACTTCCATTTTCATCTTTCCTTCATGGGCAACAGTGGCAGAAATATCGCAACGTCAAAAGCTCCAGCCAGTCCCCAAGGGCTACAATCAATTGAAGGCTTTGTGTGCCCTTAGGAGGACCCTTCTTTGGCTATGACAAGTAGTAGGCAGAAGGGCTGACACACAAATGCCAACAGTGCTCCACCCCAAGAAAATGTCTCCTGTTTTCCATGCTGCTCTCCACAGAACGCCTTGCATGCTGAAGCCGTGGGTGCCTAAATAGTTCACTGGTGAGTGAGAAAATAGCAGCCATGCCTGGAAAGGAGGAGAGGAATGGCTGGGCCATGCGATAGAAGTAGATCTCTGAGAATCTGCTCTACCTCCCCTTCCACCCCAGAGGAAGAAGTAGCCTGCAGAAGGGCAGGGAAGCTCTCATCTTGAGTAAGAGCAGCACACCTTATTCTAATCTGGCTTTCACCTGCTGACAGGCCTACTGTCGCCTGGTTGCCTGCCAAGAGCTCAAAGAGACATTTGCCTGAAAGAAAACTTCCAAGCTAGCTGGTTAAGAGGGTTGAGAACCTCTCATAGCAGGGAAAAGGAAGCAGCCACCAGAGATAACTCCATCTGGTTCCATTCATGACAAAAGCTTGTCCTTTGAGCCTGAAAGCTATCCCATTCAATCTCCATCCTGGTAGCAGGGAGAACACATTTGTCATGGCAGTAGGGGGGCAGCAAAAAGAATAAGCAGCTCCACAAGATGCTACTTTTAGCAGCTCTCTAAACTATAAGCAGCTCCGCCAACTGCTACTTTTCCAGCAATTCTCTCCCCCCCACCCCACTTCCTCAAGGGAGGCACCCCAAAAAAGTGAGTGATATTTTTTTCTTGCCTGGGCTCCTGGGGACACTACTTCTGACGTACGGGTTCAGCTTTTTCCAAATGTACCTTAGATATGCACACTTATCAGATGGTGAGCAGAAAAAGTTGGGGCTCCCATCCTCCTGTTGGCTTGCCAGTTTTACTGTTCAAGAAAAGCAGTTCACAACTGTAGCTTTATTGATTTATTTAAATCCCACCTTTATTATTTTGAGAAACGTTGAATCCTTCCTCCTATGATAAATTTGCATTTCTCAGAACGCCTGCTGCATTCCCAGCCTAGGCAGGGCTCCAACTCAAGCAGAAGCTATGGGAAAGTGGGTAGTTTATGGGTAGAAGAATAAAGAGAGCTCAAGGAAGATGTGTTTGAGCCGAGAAGAGCTTTTTCTCCAGAGAAAGACCCATATCAGTAAGAAATAGGTAAGATAAACATTTACACCAAACACTTATAATCTGGGAAAGTTTGTTTGTTATGGTCTTTATCAATTTCAATTTCCTTGCAAGATTTTAAAAGAATGACTTGTGCTGAGAACTGAAGTATACCCAATAAATATACATATATCTCCTATTGAAAGGAGATTAGGACCACATCCATTTATTAAGGTGCTACTAGCCAACCACCAGATGGCACTATAATACTATAGGCATTGAGAAATTGTCCCAAAGGTGCTTTTTCAAGAGGCAACTGGACTTACTTGTTTTTCTTTGAAGACGTTTTGCTTCTCATCCAAAAAGCTTCTTCACCTCTTCAGAGCTTCAAAGTTCCAAGCTGAAGAAGCTCCTTGGATGAGAAGCAAAACGTCTTCAAAGAAAAAAAAGTAAATCCAGTTGCCTCTTGAAAAAGCACCTTTGGGACATTCGTGACCTGAATGACTGAGATTCTCCATAGGCACTGAGAAATTGTGACCACTTCCCAAAATGACAAGATACCACCTACACACATGCTAACCCATTGACATAAAGTCCTGTTTAACTCAGAACTTTTCTTATAGATATCAACAGGATTGCACTTTAAATGGCTTGATTCGTTTCGAGCATATTAGACACTCTATAATGTAGAAATAAAGAATACTTAATGGGTTTGTAGAGTGGGAGAAATCATTCTGTATTCAGAATTTTCACCCATTGAAATTTCAAAGATATAGCAAAACCCTTTAAAATAGTAATGGGGCAAATGTTCTTTGAATACAAAATACGTTACAAAATAAAGGCAAGATTATCATTTCCAAAGAATTCTAGGATTATCTTAAAAATAAAAATAAACCAAACTTCGGTTTCAGTAAAGTCATTTGGAATACCTTACCATCCCTTCTAAACTGTACAGATTTAAAGCTGTCCGATTAATCCCTACTGGTTCTTAGCAGCTATTCTACTTCCTATTATTGGCAAACCCAGAGGCATTTGGAGTGAGGCAGCCTAGAAATTCAAAGCATAATAAAAATAATAATGCCACCAACCCTCCCTGTAGCAACAGTCATCATTAATTTTTTAAAATCTTTGAAATGAGAATAGATTTATATAATTTTTTTATTTCATTTAAATTTAAACATTAGACATCTTCAACATAGCTTTTGCAATGGCATGATTCATTTTGTCATCGCCTTTGCATGGTTTAACAGATTTTGCTATGCTCCTTTCCCCTGTGGCTTATGAGCATCCTGGCAGAGGCTGACCTGTCCACAGACATTCCCCACATTACACACAGAGGCAAACAGCGGCAAGAAACTGTAGTGAAGTTGTCATCCTTGGAAAATCCTTCTAGCACAAAGCATAGCATTACCAGATTATATGTTCGCAGAAGAGTTATTAGAATAGCATATGTTTCCTCTTGCTTTCTCTCTGCATTGCTATCCCCAGGAGTTTGGGGCTAAAATGTAGAATACTTTTTAAAATCTTTCGAAAACATTTTTTTTAAAATTCCATGAACAGCTGCCTTTCAACAAAGAGGATGACTAACCAGAGTCTTCATGAAAGAAGGATTTTTCCAAAGAAGTCTGTAACAGGGGTGGTGATCTCACCTTTTGGACAGGACAACCCCTCCCCTGAAATTTATCTTTTCTTGCACACCTAAACATGTACATGATTACTTACACACACTCCCATTGTTTCTTAATAAATATAAGAGCTGACTTCTGGGAAGTCTAAGAACCAAAGTAAAATGAAATCATCTTCCAAGTCCAAACTTCATTCTTGGGAGCTTCATGTAGATAACCATACAGATTTTTGTGGCAATAGTGGTTTTCTATTGCCCTCTTCTGTTTGTAAGTTTGTTTATTTTACATTCTAGTCAACTTCCCAGCCCAGTCTACAGTTCTGGAATACAGATAGTCCTCAATTTATGACCACATTTGAGCCCAATTGAGCCCCAAATTTGTGTTGTTAAGAAAAATTTGTTAAATGAGTTTTGCCCCATTTTGTGACCTTTCTTGCGACATTTGTTAAGTGAATCACTGCAGCTGTTGAATTAGTAACACAATTGTTAAGTGAATCTGGTTTCCTCATTGACTTTGCTTGATAGAAGATCGCAAAAGGCGATCCCGTGACTCCAGGGCACTGCATCATCCTTCATAAATATGAGTCAGTTGCCAAGCTTCCAAATGTAAATTGCATGACCATGGGGATGCTTTCAGTGATATTGTAACTTCAGATGGTCGCTAAACAAACTGTTGTAAGTCAAGGACTATCTAACTGATGGTGTCTCATCCAAGAACTTACTAGACTTGATCCTGCAGAATGAGACATGGCCTACTGCTATTGGATGATTACTTTCACCCAAAAAGTTGTCAAGGTTTTAGGAAATACAACAAGGTAGGTGGTCTGCCTGAAAGACTAAAATTCCAACTGCCTAGAATAAAAAGTATGCATATTTGCCTATTCACATTTATGTGAAAGAGTGGAATAGAATAGTATAAACAATGCATCAGCATCAAGAGACTAAACAGCCCAGGAATACTTTCTGAACACTGATACTTTCTCTTGTCTTTCTCAGTCTACATGTAGCATTACACCTAGGTCTCCTTCTATTCCTTTTGGGAGGAACAATGACATCTCCATTGAAGATGGAGGTGTTAAGGTTTGCTGGGATACCAAAGGTGTCCCCATATGCCATTGCATTTAGCTTGAACTTGACACTTCCACTTTTGATTCTTCCTATGGCTATTTTTGAATGAACCATCAGTTGTTTCTGTGTGAAAAACCAGTACAAACCAAAGATGAAAGAACTCCCGCTACCCCACCACGATAGTATTTCAGAGTTGCTCTGTGGTTTAACTGTGCCTTGTATTTAACTCTACCTGTCTTTAACTAGCAGAATTTTTAGGATTGATTTGGAGTTTATCCAATGTGCGGCAGTTTTCCGTTTACATCTCTCTCTTTTTTTTAAACCAGGCAAGTTATTTAATAAAGGTGAGTTTATTTATGCACTATCAGCAAAACGTGCTTTTTCTTCAGAATTTATGAAAATGTGCAGCTGAAAATTCTGTAAATAATCGATGTGTTGTTACTGTTGCTATTGGTGAAGGGATTTGCATAATCCCTATCCTGGTGCTTTCTCATATGTTTGCCTGCATGTTCCAGGAATCCCATGTCTATTAATCATGGAAAAAATGATAAATGGGCCCTTCTGCCATTGATAAATTAGAGGGAGGCAATCAAATGAGGAGAAAAATTTTATCCTTCCTCTCTTTCAATTTTGCTTTCCTGGTGACTGCAGGGAAGGGGGCAGGATGGACACAGATGCTCTTGATGCAACATCCAACACTGTATGAGCTCTTAAAGTTGAAAAAAACTACAAAGCTCTTACGGTTAAGAGATGAAAAATGACTCAAACTGAACAATAACAGTTTAAGCACTAATAGCCTGAACTTCAAGTCCTTGAAGTTTTGGTGATCCTCGGTCTAAAACAATGGTGAAGAAGCTCACTGGAACTGTGTTTAATCCTAAATTTTTTCTAATCTTTTTGCATACAGTTGGTTAAAAAAGGAATCCTCCAATGAAATGAGAGTCAGACGCTGTGCTACAATATACTTACAGTTCTGAAATATGTGAGCGAGCCGCAAAAGGCTTAACACTTTTTGTGGAGATATTCTGTCAATGGATTATTGGGCATGCTATCTTTAAAAGTATGCATAATGAGTCTTTCTGTCTCTCTGCCAATCCTGCTATGTTTTCTAAATATTTGACACCCTATTTTTGTACTGTAACTCCTGTAATCCTAAACACTGTTCTGATTTGGTTTGATGGAACTGGAAACTGCAACTATGGAAGGCTTCATGTTTTGCAAGTCTGCCATAAAATATATATCTAAAAAAATGGAGAAATAGAGATGTAAATATGCAGTCTGGCATATTTTAACTAGAAGGCTTTTATTTCCTCATGGACAACAGTTGCCTCTCTCTCAGTTTTCCGAGTAGCTGTGAGGTCCTTAGTATGTCCCACTGCAAACTAGATATCTTGGCTTGTAGTGGCTTTGAAAAGTGCTAGTTAGCTATGAATGAATTCAGAGTTTCCAAAGTTAGGAGCTTATTTTTCTCCTGCTTTCCTGCTATAGTTAAGCAAAGTAATTCATTCTTGTCAGAAGTAAACCAGTGCTGGGGTGCACCATAATAAAGGGATGCATCAAAATAAAGATAGTTTGGAATTAAATTCTCTCTAGTGTTCCTGGTCCTAAATATTTAAACAAAATATAATTTGCTTGTAAAATTTTGAAATATAACTAAGACAGAGGGGTTTCCTTTTGTTTTTATTTGGTTTTTTAAAAGACCATCATCTTTGAATCAGCAAATTAAAAGGACATTAAAACCTCAATAGAAACTAGTCTAGATGATAGCACCTCAATTCAGCACATATGGGGAAATAGCCATATTCAATCTAATTAGGGCTTTTTAGGATATTCAGAGCTGTTATCATCTTGTAAAGTTCAAGAAAATAGTCTTCTAATTGGCTTCCTGCTGGGAAATCCATAAAAATGTCTTCATTGTCCTTCTGGCTAACTTATTCTGCAGTGTCACAGCTGCATTCCCCCCCCCCTTTTTTTTTTAATATTGCATCCTCACCTAAAAACATGGTTACAAAAACTACCATATAACTAGCACATGAAAATGCTGTCATGATATTTTGTTCACAATAAGCATAAGGTCTGGGCAGAATTTGCATTTTTTTTAAAATCTGATTGACTTAATAGTTTTTCACATGTTAATTCTATTAGTGTAGAAACCAGTATCACTAATTCCTCTTCCTTCCTATCATATACAGAAACTCTGGTTATAAATTAAATATTTTAGTGAAGGGTATGGTGTGGCCCTCCAGAATTTATTATTCTTATGAACTCTAGACTTTATGGATACTATTGAAAGATGTTGGGCACTACAGTAAGACTTCTGAGGGCCACCTTACAGTTCTCCCTTGTTTAGATGCTCATATTAAATTTATTTGCAACTTTACAGAATGCCAACAATACCATGAATATTCTTTTAAGAACATGTATTATTTCTTTTATGCTGCAACCCTAGCATATTCATAAAAAAAGGGACGACATAATTTTCTCATCCAGTGATATATGTTAAAAAATGCACTTCTGCTTGTTTCAGTGATGTTCAAAGCTAAGTTCAGCTTAATTTTAGTTTTACAATAGGAATGCTTTGTAGGATAATTTAAAGTGCCAGAGTGAAATCCCAAATGGTTTAGAATCAGTGCATGGTATAACAAAATAATTATGGGCTGAAGTAAAAAAGAACTGCCATTCAGCAGTTATACAAATGAGCCCTAAATTCTGTGGAAATCAAGGACATACTCTACTTACTGGGAAGAAAATTGATCCAGGATTTAAAATAATTCCCACAAAATGAAAATATACAAAAATATTTATAGAGAGAACTAAAGTCTTGTACAATGTCCATTCTGCTTACCTTGTCAACCTAGAATTGCCAGCTTCAGATGAAACTAGTCCTGGGGATTTTCTCTCCACCAGAGTGGAGTGATATATGCACATATGTTTATGCATAGTTATGTGTGTGTGCATATACAAAGGATCTAAAAGGGTGCAGGGCAAGAAATAAAATGAATTGGCTTAATAACTGCATGTTAAAATGAACTGACATTGAATTCAATTCAATGAATTGTCTATGCAGCATTGACAGAATTATTGGATCACTATGTTCATATAGCATACACCAACCATTCTCATGCAGAGAAACATACGATATGAAAACTCATAAGAAGAGGATGGGAAGAAGGTGAAGGGATAGCAGCGCAGAAAAGGGAAGGAGGAAAAACACAATATGTTATGGGAAGAGATATCAAAAGATGGAAAGAAAGAGGGGAAAAATTACAAAAAGGGATTAATCTCACCATGCAAGACCTCTCCCTAAGCAATGACTAATTTAAGAAAACCCACTGTTTACTAGTAATGTCTGCAGTAACCAACAGCTTCAGCCACTGGATTGTTTTCTTTGATGTTATTTATGTTATTTTCACTGAATTAAAGTTGACTCAAGTTGTTGGGGGGGGGGGGAGAATGCTAAGGAAGACAGAATAACAAAAGCAGCATAATTTGTTATATATATCACACACAGCTGCAAAAGAGTCATTCCTTGCAATAGAAAAGCCTTGTGCTTGATTCAGAGGTAATCTTTTCACTTTGTAGACCAGGGGTGTTAAACTCATGGCCCGCGGGCCAGATGTGTCCCATGCTGGCCATGCCCATACCCAGTTTAGCAAAGGGGGGAAAAAGTTGTGATACGTCATATGATGACTCTGGGACGATGCAAGTTTGACACCCCTGTTGTAGAGTAAATAAAGAAATTTTTTTTTTCAAGTTAGATTATATGTCTTTAAGAATTGATACGTGGCAATCCTAACTTTAGGTTCAAAGGTAAAAGCCTTATTGCATCCAAAGGTATGTGAATTATGCTGATAGAAATAAACTGTGGATGGGTTACCTCTATTGATTTTTATATCTCCACCAAAAGTATCAAAATACTTGATAGACAGAAACCTCCATTTGCTGCAGCTTGTCTAATGTTTCCAAGGAAAGGCAAATGGCTGCAAAAAGTATTTGGGTTATGCAGAAGAGACTCAAGGTAGAGTCAGGAATTAACCAGTTTCTGCTACTGACTCCTTAGTGCTCATCTTAAAGAGTTTTTCTTTGCTGATGCTTTGCTGAAACAAACTAAAGTTGCCAATAATTTGGAAATGGGATATTGTAGAAGCTGAGTGTTACTAGAATCTGTAATAGATAACAAGTTCATATATTTTAATATTTGTATTCATATGTTCATATATCTCTATCTGTTCCTCTGAAACCTCAAGCAGTTCGCACAGATAGCCTTTCCCTCATGTAATGTTGCAAAATACTGTCGTAGCCAATTATGGCTTTAACAAACCTCCTTCCTCTTACCTTGAGGTGGCAGGATGGTTGTATTGCCCTAATTGTCAACTCCTGTGATTATATAGTAATGAGATCAGTGCTATCCTTACAACAGTAAAGTGGGTACAAGTAAAATGATTGGTGGATACCTCTAATTTTGCTTTCCCTTCTACTAATAGCTCAGCTGCAAGTTGGTATATCTCCACCAAATTATCCCCTTAAATGAGAGGGACTGTGGAGGAGGTGAGTTTGGAAAGATGAATAGGCCCTCTGATTAAAAGAACTATATTATCTATTCTGGCATGGCTATATTGATGGCTTAGCTATTAACATCTATGGCAATAGCCTTACTAAATGACCATATATATTTACCCTGTATGGTTTAATGTTTTTATGATGTATACTGCACAGAGTCACTAACAGAGATGGGCAGCTATAGAAATTGAATAAATAAATAGACATTTCTCCATCCAATAAGCAGCCAATGAGCTATTTGTTTACCTCCAGGTTTCTGATTACCTGGAGCCAATCTGTGAGTCAGAGATCTGGTGAGTAAGGGAATGAAAAAGCCATCTTTTCTGTGTCTCCTCCCGTCTCAACCCAGCAGCTGGTTACCAGGCAGGATGCCTAGGCCTTCTGTGGCAGGATGCCTAGGCCTTCTGTGGCAGGATGCCTAGGCCTTCTGTAAGAGTGCTAGATTCCGACCATGGTTTCCCCAGTCTTCATTTCAGCCCCACCATAAATTAATCGTTTCTCGTACCTTCATGATTCATAGTTTTCTTTTTCACTCAGAAATCCCTCTTTCTCCCCTTATTGCTGTGTATTATTACTGTCATTTGAGGAAATGGGCTTATAACCATCAGTTAAGTTTAATGGGTGTGAGAGGAAGGAAGAAGATGAAGTTACTTTTTTTTCCTATCCCTCAATCCAAAGAAGCCCAAGAAAACTGTATCTAAATAGGATGAAGGCTCTGTAGGTATAATAAAGTGTGCCTGTCTGGGCACACGAAAAAGAAAAAAGCATGACTGTCACATTTTTAAAAATAATAATAATCCCACCTTTATTATTTTTATAAGTAACTCAAGGCAACAATTATACACACTATTACTTCTTCCCCCTATTGTTGTTCCCACAACTGCAACCCCATGAGGTGAATTGGGCTGAGAAAAATCATCTGACTGGCTAAAGCAGGACTACAACTCATTGTCTCCTAGTATCTAGCCCAGGGGTGGGCAAACTTGGCCATTTTGTGACTTGTGGACTTCAACTCCCAGAATCCCTCAGCCAGCAAA
>JAEANM010002056.1:0-25611 GCA_017656035.1 Myanophis thanlyinensis
GAACTTCCCAAGATAAATATAGCATTTAATGTGAAATTACTTCTACATTTTTACAACCCATTAAGCCAAATAATCAAAACGATGAAAAGGACAGCAGTTCTTTTCCATTGACTATCTTGGGAATCAAAACCATGGACAGCGAACGGATATTAAACTTGGATTATCTCTCTGGAATAATAATATCACTATTATTGTCGCAGATTCTGTCATTCCCGACCACAGGAGAATCCATAGACACTTGGTGGGGGCTGCCTGTTTTGAAAGTGAATTTTACAAGGACAGGCACAAATAGTCCATATAGAGCTATCATATGTCAAAGCATGCATACCCTTTGCAATTCCCCACCCCCCTATAAACTAGCCTAGTATGCTAGGTTTACAGGACATTGGCAGTTATAATACCACACACATTTTGTCACCTGTCAAAGAAAAATGTGAGCATGTGTGCATGTGTGCGTGTTCAGAAAGACAAAAGAAAAGCTACAGTTCAGTTCTTCCATTAGCTGACTGACACCAGTATAAATTAAATAGATGCTATCAGTGTCCCACTTCCCAAATGGAAAAAATGAAATGCCAGGCTGACAGACAAAGATAATACACAGCCGATCTCAGTAAGGCAGGCAGGCCAGGCATATCACTCGCCCCTCTGTACTGGCGATCTATTCTTCTCTTGACAAGGGATGCCAGGATCTAGGCTTCCCTAGTGGTTGGAACTGAATTATGACACTATTGTTGAGTTCGAAGAGAACAAGTTGATGAGTCATCTGTTTCAGAGCCAAGCAAAGCAACATCCTGACTTTAGAGCAATGTTTTTCCCTTTGGATATTGTTTTCCTATCGCACTTTGAATCTGGGTTCTCCCCTCCTGAAGATGTCATTACTTTGATGTCATTACCATGCTTTTTGAACCCATCAGCAACATATCCAAAAGTTTTAATTCTCGTGCCTGTTCCAGATACTGCTTACGGGTATTAAAAGGATACAAGGGCCTCTTTTTATGGAGGCAGCAGAGAAGACCTACCATTCTGAGCTCTTCACAGCAGAGAACAGGAGAATTTGCTCCAGTTGGCACTTCCAAAAACATGCATGGAAGGCTAAGCGATGCAGGATTTCTACCAGAGAGACTTTGCTTCTTGTTTGCTTGCTGGAGCCTATGGTTTAATGTTTCTTTCTGACTTATCTGGACTAATTCAGCTGAAGATATTGCTGATACCATAGATGTTAGCTGAAACCTTGTTGGTACTACAGTACATCACCTTTCTTGTGTGGACAACCATTGTCAACTGCTCATGAATGACCTTAGCTTATGGCTATCATACTGAAACAAACTCCTACCAGAAGCATTGGATACAGGGATACTTAAGTATTTTGTGCTATTTTATCTTACAGTTTATCACATCTGATGCAGATGTGAAAAAAAGATCTTCAGTCATACTTGCCTTGGGACTACGGTGTTGTGCTTCATCAGAGCAAATGTAGTGACAGTACCTCTACATTCGGTCTCCTTTGTTACTTGTTTGTCCCACCAGTTTGGAAATATGTAACCCTTGGAGAAAGAAGGCTAGTAATTCTTTCACATTAATGCAGCATCTTATAGCAGTTGTACTAATTGCAGTACAAACTCTTCTGTCTCTCTGCTGCCCTCCATTGTGATGAGAAAGGACTCTGAATTTTATATAATGCAAGCTTAGCTGTGAATCTGTGATCAACCCTGCCTCCTCTTCCACCTCCCTGCCTTCTTTTCTCCCACCCACCCCCCTCACTTTCCGCACCAGGAGTATTTAAAGCAAATCTGTTCTCATTTCATGGAAGGGGTGGGGGCAGCAGCCGCCTTCTGTTGCTGGTAAATGAGGCCACTCGATGGCAAGGGGAGGGGATATTGTGCTGGGCTTGCAGAAAGCCTTCTCCAGGTAGAGGCCAGATGAAGAAATCCAGGCTCTTGGCTGGGCAAGGTAAGGCCACCAATATCAGTCTCACCAATGAGATAGGTCAAACCTAAGCTGCTAATGCTGGACTTTGGGGGAAATCAGTCATCAGAAGCTCTGACCTTGAAAAATCTGGACTCCCTGATGAGGTGTATTTTACGTGGAGGCTTTTTCATGGCTTTGAGGCACAGATAGTCCCGCATGGAAGGGAGCAGATCTGCGGTTCCAACTGAGGCTTAGCCCTGCTTCCGGGCGGGTGAGAGCGGCTTTCAAGGACGCCGGGAGGCAAGCAGGACTTTGGAGCAAACATCTGCCTGCCCGATGACGTCAGCAGCCCCCCCCCTATAATCCTCTTGTACTGGAGGCAGATGCCTTATTTGTTTGGCTGGAGAGCCATTAATCCTAATGCTGAAGCAGCAAACGAGGGCGAACACACAGCAAGTCGGACAGCTCCAGACCTTTTCTCCTTTCTTCCAGAACCCAACCTCCGACCCAGGAGAAAGATCGACAGCTACATCCAAAATCCAGAGAGATGTTTGACTTGCTCAAGGTCTAGAGGTGATCCTGGATTTTCCTCCCCCTTTCCTTGGGGTAGGGGGTGCTTGTATCTGGGAGAGTGAAAGGAGGGGGGTGGGGGCTTCATATTCTCCTTTGCTTGTTTGCCTGCCTCCCTGCCTTTCAATGCATAGCTTTTGTTTTCAATGGTCTTTTGCACAGCCTCTGCACCTCTCTGAGAAACTAAGAGGCTGCTTCAGTTTGGGCTCAGAAGGAACCCAACAAGCCTTGTAGTAGCTGTGATGTAACTCCTGGGCCAGTTTTGGATTCTAATCCAGGTGGACACAGCTTTTGAGACAAACGGTCCAGAAGGGCATCCTTGATAAGAGAAAAATGCAGCTTCTTCTTCTCAAGTGGGACAGCAGGGCAAAATAAAGTCCCCCACCTTTTGTGTTAGGTTTTCCTCTCTGTTTCATTTCAATCCTCTTCTCTCTTCCACTCTGTACTCCCACCCCACTTCATCCCAGTTCTGCTGCCTTTGTCACCTGCAGCCATCGAGCACTTTCATGCTGGTCCAGGCAGCAGGCTCCTTTTCTCTCATAATCTCTTTTGCTTTTCTTTCATAGGAGACCCGAGGTATCATCCAGAAGGCCTGCAGTGTACAATTTGCCCTCTACTTTCCTCTGGATAGCTCAAGCTCTGGTGGTGCTGCTTTCGCTGGGGTCTTCGGACAACTGGGTTCTTCGGGCATTTGTTGTTGTGGATTGGAACAGAGTGCTAGTGCAGTGGAGAAGCAGAAGCAAGACACCACCATCCAGCCATTGCAGGAGTCAAGTCATTGATGACCAGACTCCAGTCCTGATAAAACAGGATCCATTCAGGATTTGATTCCGATTTCATTATGGCCAAGTTTAAAGTGGTGTTTCTGTTCTTACCCCCATTCTTCTTCCATTTTCTCCTCCTCCTCCCACCCTTCCTCCTCCCACAAAGACACTGTCACCAAACTAAATGGGCTGTTCGAACCTCTTGGGAATGGGCAGCTGCTATTGCATTAATGTTTTTCGCTTTACCAAGCAAGTCAACATGCATTCTGCCTCTTTCATTTGTGCAGACTCCCCACTCTGAGAAATATAAGCGTGTGAATATTGCAGACTCTTCCTTTACACAGAAGTGTTGGAGATGCTTAGATGTCTTTCTCTGCAGTATGCAAATGGCTAAGGACAGCTCTGAAGAGGAGGGGAGGTAGAGCAGGTCGGCAAAACAAATCCGGAGTTTTCAAGAGCAATCAGAGAAAAGCCTTATCATTCTGTAGTCTTAAGGAATGAGAGAGGGGCGGAGAGAGAGAGAGAGAGAGTCTGCCACATTAGAGCAGCTTAAGGAAGCAGCTTTAAATAGGCTCTTGCCCAGTGGATTTGACAGATGGGCTAGGAAGCAGCCTCAGCTTCAAATTGGGCCTGGGAGATAAAGGGCAGGGGATGGATTTTCTCTTTAAAAGGTTGCTCGCTATTTTGGTTTGTGGAAGGAGCAAGTGAGCAAGAGAGAACAGTACAGTCTCCGTCTCTCCGTGTTCACAGCGGACCTTGATTTAATTAAGGCACGCGGTGAATGCCAAGAGCGAGGCTTGAAGACATCCTGAACAGCTGGTTGAATAATCTGCCAAAGACGACGATTTGAATCAAATGCACATCCGTCTATAAATGTCCAAAACAATGTAATTCCAACAGCTGAGCATACATGCAGTCATGAATACCTGATACCAGATGCTGATGTTCATCTTACCTAGTAGCCTTATCAATAAAGGCCATACAGGACATCATACAAGAACAGGTAGGTTTCATTTGATATTTACAGAGTTTGTTATCTAAATTGTGTAAAGACAATGGAAGGGAAATAAATACATTAAATAACATGGTGGCATTCTTATGTTTATTGTTTATACATTCGTCTCCTGCAATCTAGCCCAAACAAACTGACCCAGAAATAGAAAAAATATTGTGTCAATTATATATTATTTTCTTTAATATAGTCCATACTAGGAATTGCATAAGTTGAAGTTAAAATATTGTGATTGCATTAATGGAACTAGCATAAAATCTGTAGGATGTTGATAGCAGTGCAAGTAGATGTAGGAAGGCTGGAAGAGTCCTTAAATTATCCTTCATTATACAAGGATGTCTTTGTTAGCCTAGGCCTAAAATTGCACAAGAACAAAGGGGAGGGGGAAGAAACCATCTCTGACTGGAATAAGCCAAAACTCTGGGTGCTGTCCACGGTGCTGAAGCCAATGTTCCCAGTGAGGCCTCCTAGAAAAAATATCAAGTCAAGTTGCACTATATTTATATACACATGGATGTAGAAAATATTTTCATACAGTAGCATTTTTAAAGAAAAGCATGGGTTTCTAATCATGATCTATTAATGGTATATTTTCCCTACATTTTTATTGGTGTGCGAGACAGATGGGTGTATTATTCCTAATATTGCTGTATCTTTAATATTTTCAAGAACTATATTTTTCTAGAAAAATATAATTGTTGAATCCACACTATGTGACCAGTGAAAGGTTTTAAAAGAACATATGTAAACATAATATCATAAAATTACTTAAATATACATAATCAGGGAAAGACGTTTTATAAAATAAAATTTACTTATAAACCTAATTATGAACAGACCTATGGGTGTTAGCAATCATGCCCACCTAAGTGTTGGTAAATATAAACATAATTGATGTGGCTATAATCCTTGAAAAGTAGCTGTTCTGTATCATGTGGCCTATTACCTATCATTTAGTTTGTAAATCTAAATGTTTTTAATAAACAGATTTTTCACCACTCAGCAAAGCAATACGGATGGTGGCTTGCTTACTCTTTACCATCTTGTTAGAAACTATATATATATAATCATATATGGATAGTTTCTAACAAGATGGTAAACAGTTAGCTTGTTTTGTTTTTCTGTTGAGATTGGGACAGGTACTTCAGGATCAAAGCTGCTTCTTTCAATCTTGTCATAAAGTTGGGCCTAAGTGATACACATTGCAACAAATAACGATGCAACTCTCATTTGGTAATGGCAAGCCAGGTACCCTAGGAATTGATTTTCTTTAATCTGGATTTAAATGCAGGTAAGAAGATTATCATCTGGGTACCTGAACTGAAACACCATTAGATAGTAATTCAGTGAGTTGCTTGTTGTAGAACAAGAGGAAAATGCCACAGAAGAAAAATCCATTTCAACATTTCAGGCATCTTTTGCATTCCTGTGAAACTCTTTGACAGCTAACTGTGCTGTAAACTATGCCGTAGCCAAGCAGTTAATTCTCTACTCGTTTTCTTGGGAGAAAGCCCAGGTAGCATTAAAGATGCTTATGCCCTAGTCTTTTAAAAATTTGTGATGGGCTTATGCTTTAAAGTTAAATTTTCACCTCTCAAACTAAGCCCAGAGACATTAATGTGGTTTAAATTCTCACTCCAGTGCTAGCACCATCCATAGTTCATTCACTCCGAGGTAGACCAGTCTTACATAAAATGTAGTTGGAGCTCAGAGGCCCATGGATCATAGTGACAATGCCTTTACCACTAATAAAAAGAATGATTTTTGTTTTTCAACAGCCAAATAATTTGAATTAGCACATCCACCTTGCTCATTAGAAGAATAGATCCCTACTTAGACTTTGACATTTTATCATACATATGCAGAACTATTCTTTATCTCTCTTCCAGTGATTTCTCCTAAAATAGACAAAGCTTTCCTGATTTACAATAACCTGGCGGATAAAAATAAAATTCACTGCACTTTTAATCTTCCCATCATATTGGATGTTTCACAGGATTTCAGGCCCTTGAACTACAGATTTTAATATGTATTCTTCCCCTTCTGCTCTCCATACACCCTCTTTTTCTGAATCACAGTTTAAAATGGTGAAAAATGCATGCACAGATGAAGGATAAATTGCCAAGAGATGGTGGCAACATAGAAATTAGATACTAGTGGGTGATGCCATCTGCAGGGATGCATGTTATACTAGAAAGTTAATACAAAATACAACATAATTACCAGACAAAATCTCCTAATAATTATCAAGTTAGTGACAAGATTTCAGATATTCTTGATTTGCTAATTTATTAGATGTATTACAATATATCATGATGTGAATTCATGCATGGGCAATCTGAACACTTAGTAGGAGCCAACTGATGGAGATTTGATTCAATTCACTTCTTTTGCATACTATATAATAAAGTGGATTGAAAATTCTTTGTGAAACAAAAAAAAGCAAGGGAACTTAAGGCAATGTCACTTTTACATATACTATTTATATTCCATAATTTTTCTGAGAATTCACAGTGGAAAACATCAGCGTCTTTTCTGATTTTATTGCCAGAAGAATAACTGTGAGGCAGCCTAAGAAGGAGAAAATGTCCCATTTTTGTAGTTGCCCACTAAGCTTCCAGATGAACTTGAGTCTCCCCATCCAAATTCAACACCTTAACCACAAAGTCATGCTGGGTCTTGAATCCCAATCTTCGACAAGGAAAAAGGATCATAATTTTAACAATGTCCTCACTGATAATGAAATCTGCTTAAGTAACTTCATCTAGACATCAAAGGGAGAAAGGTATTTTTTAAAGCTGGAGAAAAAAAAATTGACGACTCCTCTCCTTATTTAGCTGGTTTCTAAATTAGAAGGGTTGTTTTCAACATTCAGCACCTCTTCTCTATGGCTCCCAACGTAGGATCAAGTGGCATTTTCACACACACACACACCTCCTCCTCCTCTGCAGCATAATTTCTTCTCTCATCTCTATCAAGGCTTCCCACTGGGAAACAAGTGGGGACCTTTGCCTGCAAGGCCTTGGTAGCATTGCCACAAGCATTGGGGTTGTGACTTTCATAATGAAAAGAGAGAGAGAGAGAAAAGCCTTTTGGAATTGCTGAGGAGACAACCTTTCTCCCTCAACTGCTTAAAACAAGCCCTTCGGTATTGGAGAAGAAAAAGTGGGGAGCGAGCGATTTTTTTTCCCCCCGTTTGTTTTGCTTTTTACTTTCCACTCCAATTCTGGAAAAATCGGATCAACAGAGCGCAAACGAAATACGAGAGGATGGCGCACTCTGCTGCCTAGAAAGAGCATTGCCCCTTCCCCCGCACACACACACACACACACACACACACAACGTCAACAACGAGGACCGCCATGCAAGGAAAGCAGCGAAAGAAAGAAGCAGAGGTTTCCGCATAATGGTGGGGCTGCTTGAATCCGAAGAACCTGCCGGGATGCGGCGTTTGGCTGTCTCGTTCTGACTTTGCCTGCCAGAGTGAGATTGTGACGTCACAAAACGTTGCCGCATTCTAGGACGCCGGGGCCGCAGTGGTGCAGGCAGAACTGAAACGGGAAAAGTAGTTCTGTGCGCAACTCAGCTGAAACAGCAGTGTGGCAATTAACAAGGAACTGCGTGAAATACACGCATTCTTATCACATTTATTATTTGCCTTACTAAGCCCGAGCAGAAGAAAAGATGTTTTTTAAATAAGTTTCCTGTTCAAAGCGGGTGGTAAATTGTTTTTCCGTGGGATTTTTCTCTTAAAGTATCTATCAGCGTATAGCAATATTGATGTCTAGCAAAAAATGATGTAATAGGGTTGAGAGGAGAGGATAAATAAAGGTCAAGCTACTCCAAACACATGCTGTAAGGGAAAAGATTTAAAGGGGTAGCCAAATAATATGCAGATATAATTTATGTAAAATATTCCAGTTAAATGCTGACCCATGCTTACGTTTAGGGGGGAAATGAAAATTGTGTTCTATGTCTTGTATTCAAAAATTAGATGGAAATTCCATTGTTTTCAGTGTATGAATGGATCATAGGATCAATGTTTTTCAAAGTGGCAACTTTAACAGGCTTCAACTCTCAGAATCCCCCAGCCTCTTATACCAAAGACAGTATATCTTCCATGAATAAGTTTGAATTCCTTTCAAAGCCATCTATGGTAGGAGACATCACTGAATTCCATCAATGAAATCAGAAATTTAAGAAGGTAATATAGAAATCTGTGCACAAAGGTATATATTTATAATTATATTGCATCCTTTTGCTTTACTGATCCTCAGCAACAAATAGAAATTAATAAGACTAGAGCATAATCACAATGCTCATTATGAATAGTCACTGCTATGTTTTGTACTGTTGCCAATATGTGTGTGTAGGTGTATAGACACGTAAATAAGGAACTATTGTCATTTTTTTTAGCAGTGCAGCATGGATTGCTATTTATTGCGTGTGATCAATAACCTTTAAATGATATATTCCCACCAAGAGGGATAAAAACATCTTCCATCTCCAGACTTATTTAATGAAGGATTTTTTTTCCTAGTAGAAAGCTGGGGGGAGAGAGAGGAGGTAGGTTATAAGCATATGGAAGAACTACTACACTTAACAACTTCAAATACACTGAGATTCTAATTTTTACAAGAATATGTTCTGTAAAAGAAGAGAGATTAATTAAAAATAACATGCATGTATATGCATAACATCTTCAATAAGACATAGGAAATCTATGGCTTCTTTTCAATGCTATATAAATAACCTTTGAGTTTAAAGTTTTGTATTTGAAAACTAGAAATATTATATGAAATCTATTATGTGTATAAAAAGTGAAGTCTTCAAATCAAGCTAGTCTTTTTTATGAGTTCAATACCTGTTACCATATATGTTTTTGTTTGTTTTGTTTTAAAAACAACAATTCAGAAATAGGTTGCATTGTTTTCCGAAATATTTTTTAGACTTCTTACTCTAATCTATACTCTTGGTATTTCCTGGTGCTGTCTTAACCAGGTGAAAACCCTACTAGTTTTTTGAAATCAACCAAGAATTGTTAGGCACTACTAAACAACTGGATGCTTAGTAAAGACTTATCTAATTCATTTTGTGCAGTTCCTCCATTCAAACTCATAAACTGAAATCTTTGTAGTGTTAACATCTGCTTGCTTCATACATCTGGATGTTGGATTTTATGCACATTTCATAGTTTCTTTCTATAGTACTTCTGGGGCTTTCCATTTTTGAATAACAGATTCATAGTCCTGTGCTGTATCATGAACTGCATCAAGCAAAAAAAAAATAAAAAAATAAAATCCCAACAACCATAACCCACCCCCCGTCTTGAGTGTTTCAGTAGCTGTAGGAGAAAGCAACTTTCAAGAAAAACCTTCCTAATGATATTTGGTCTCACAGCATTACAGGTTATAATAGGGAATCATTACAGTGTTGTCACTGAAGTAAACAAGTCGATTATGCTATTGCTCTAGATTGATCTTAGAATTAAAGTTCTTGTTCTACTAGGCATTCATTTTATATTATCTTTTTCTTTGAGGTAACCTGATTCAGCCAGATCCATGTTTGTTTAAAAGGAAGATCTACAGAGCTCATTCTTAAATTAAGGTTCATAATATTGCATTCTTCATTACAAATTTCTTTATAGCTTACAGTATATAGCTATAAAGCCTATAGCTTCAGAAGCATTTAATATTTACTGTAATGGATATCAGTCAAAATTATGAAGACATTAGGCCAATTCTGTCACTTGTTAGTTCCTGCATTGTGCTAAGTCAGACATAATTTGCTTGAATTAAATTTAGCATGATTCATGAACTAGGGCACTATTTTATTAGTTTGCTTGCTTGTTTGATTGATATAACTGTCCATCTTATTTTTAAATTGTAAAGCATGGTTCTAATTAGGAAAAAAAAATTTCTTTTTCAAAATATGTTGTTTGTTACTGAAAGGCTCTTTGTTGACTTTGGACTTACAAAGGTTTTTGCAAAAACATCCTTCCCATTTACCTTTCAGGTATAATAAGACTGGTTATTTTAGGCTCTGACCTCCCTTAGTTAGGAGGAAATATGTGACCTGTTTAAGATTTGTTTCCCATTAGCCATTAACACATCAGTAGCTCATCATAAGGAATATTTGTCACTAAGAAACATTGATCTTTAAAAATCAAAGAGAACCTTTTAGAAGCAATAGAGGCTGGATCCATACAGGCATCTGATAGCATTAGAGTTTTTAGTTTTTTTAACTTTTCCACCAAATTTGAGTACAGAGATTTATGGGGGGGAATCCATCAATTTATCAAGTGCACCATTCTTATTTAGTGATAACAAAATAATTCTATCCCAAAATCAGATAAGAAGAATTTCTTTATGAAACATGAAAAACAAGATAGCATGGTCATCACTACCTTCACATTCATCCATGGTCCAATTCATAATTAAATAATTGCAAGAACATTCTACTTCATCCATGGCCATTCTTTACAAATTCTTTTTTGTAAAGAGTGTTCTAAAGCATATTCTCATTTGTAAAATTAAATAGTAAGAAAAATAAATAGAAGAATAATTTTGCTTTCTCTGGTATGGCTTCTGCATGCAAAAAAATAAATAATGTACTCAAAGAAAAACTTTTAAAAAATAATAGTTTCTCACATGCTTTTGGACAACTATATAGTATGCATTAAAGGTTTCTAATGATATCATTTTAGATTTAGAACACTTCCATAAGTCATTCATGCATCTGTTATGACATTTGGTCTATTAATTCAAAGATCTTGGACTACTTTTTTCTAACTATTGTACTATACATCAAAATCAGAGTTGCTCACTGTATCAGGAGGAAAGGGTGAGTGACTAAGTGAGTGAAGACCAGTAGAAAATGCAAAAAAGTTTATAGGGTCATTTTAACTTTTGCTAATGCCCCTGAATTTTTGCTCCCAGGGAATTTTATTTGAAGGTATTAACTTTAATAAAAATCTTCAAAGCTGAAAAAAATATTTTTTTAAAAAAAGGCTCTATTTTAACTGCTATGTCTGGACATTGAGCTAAAGCTGCTAAACTAATTTTCTGTCGTTTTAAAATATGTAATGCATCTGAAAGAAAAGGATTTGAGACGGTCTTGTTTTACATTTCTGATTCTGCTTAATGTTTTGTTGTTTTGAATATTTTAAAGAAATAAGCACTTTTAACACAACATAAACAGTCAAAATGTGTGGGTATATGTATGTACATAAGGTAATGTAATATAACATAACATCTGTAATACAAAGAAGCACTAAACAATCCAACTGTATACCTCAGATCTAAACTTCAAGACATTTTTTTTTCAAATATTAATTCTCCGAATTGATATTGTGAGTTATCTTCATTAATGGTCCTGTTTAGGGACAATGTTTGATTGACAGGAACACAAGATACCTTCCAGAACTGAAGATGACACAAGTATGGAAGAGGTGTTTAGATTTTCTAACCGTCTTTGGTGTCTTGGGATATGAGCTCAAGAAAATATTCAGAGACTTTCCATTCCAATGCTCACATTGATTTATTTTTTTTAAAAGCTATAGAAATGCTCTCATCTGCAAAAAAAAAAACTATTGGGAACTATAGGCACCCTAGTGGCTGAAGGTTGCCCTCTCCAAGGTAATATTTGTAATAATTAATTATATTCACCATCATTCCTTCTGGTGGGCAGAGCAGATTCCCCTATTTAAAAGAGAAAAACAGATTCCCCCTCCCTCTTGCACTGCTATTTACGATTAATTTTATTGCATTTATAGCAAAGTTGAAACGTTTTAATATGGGCATGAATATCTTTTAGAGGATTGTGCTCCACTCATATATTTTATGAAAGTAATTTACCATTTGTAACATAAGGGGAGTGGGAGGAAGAACAAATGATGTCAGAGAGACTTGGGTGGTGAGGAACCTTTGGAATCTATCTTGCAGAAATTCAGTGAAAATTCCAGAGAAGGGAACACGATTCTTCTTTTGCTACCAGAACAGAAGACTGACTGCTGGCTCTGGCATTCAAACATAAATAAGATAAAAGAACATCATGAATGCCAATAATATTTATAACAGTGAAACAATTACAAGAAGTGGCAATACTTAGGGGTGTGTATGTGCATGTGTGTGTGAACATGCACATGTGCACCTTTGAGTCAATATTGACTTCTGGCAACTGCCTGCATTAGCCCCTGCAATTTTCTTGGCAAGATTTCAGAAATGGGTTACCATTGTCTGCTTCATAGGGCTGAGAAAGAGGGCCTGGCTCAAAGTCCTTCATCTGGCTTTGTGACTAGGTGGAAGTAGACTTCATGGTCTTTCAGTTTCTAGCTGGATGCATTAACCACTACACCAAACTGGTGTACTAATACTGAGATGATTAAAGGCAACAATAAGAATGAGTGGAAAACATAACTCATTAATGACATGTCTTTTCCAATGAAGTTTTTATGCTATTTAAAGTGCATACATTTTTTTTGTTAAGGCAAAAGAGAAGGTTAGAAAAAGAAACTTTTCTTCCTTGCTCCGTCCCTTCACAAGCTGTGAGGGGTTAAGAGTACTGTCTTCCCTGCTTTGGAACTGTTAAATGTGTACTAGAAATTAAATTCAAAACATTACTTACAGAATTGTTTTATTTTTTTTAGCTAGATTTGTAATCCCAAGAAGCTCTCTAGCCACGCTGCAAAAATTTCCTCTGCTTATCAGAATTACAAACTATGTAGTTGAAATAAGTTGCAACTTCTGAAAAAGCATATCCTTAACGTCCCTTTTCAAAATATGCTTGTATTTAGCACTTTATTTTCAGCAGAAAGTGGTTGGATTTCCTGAATGAAAGAGAAAACCTCGTGCTTTCATACTGGTTGAAATCATCTCCTTTGATGCTTGGAAGATAAATATGTAGAATGAGTGTGAGATTTCTTACACATTTTATGGGCCAAGGTGATAGATATAGAGAAGGTATGAATAAGGACACTTCTATACAGGAGGATTCTGTACCAGTTTAGAGCAATTCTGAATTATTCTGTTACCACATCAGCAGTACTGTAGAGGTGAGCTACTGTACTTTATTTCAGCTGTCGTGCAATTGATACCACCGCAAGGGACATTTTGCTTTTCTTTTTAAAATTTGAGTAAGATGAAATGGGGACATTTCCTACTGAATTCTTATCTCACTTTTCCTTTTCTTACTTCTTGAGATTTAGTAATGAAAGGTGCATGTTATCTTATAAACCGTACACTTTTTGCAGTCCAAATGAACAGTGTAGCACTGACCTTTTTTAAATCAATATCCAATGCTCGGCAGCTCCCAAGGAGTATATTCTGCAGGATTTCTAGGTTTTTAAATTTTATTTTCCTTTTGGATAGAGTGTGGCCACTCAGAGTAGGACAGAGATTTTTTGTTAGTTCCTTTTCTTCATTATTCACTTCATGGAAGTCAAGACAGTCTTATCAAACTACTTCAAACTACTTTTGATAGGTTAGAATGAAAACAATTGTAATGTGGAATTACCCAAAGGCAGTGATGGCGAACCTGTTAGAGACCGAATGCCCAAACTGCAAGTCTCTCTCCCTCCCTCCCTCTCCCTCTTTCTATTTCTCTTTCTCTTCTCCTCCTCACGTCTGTGGTGGAGCACTGGAAACCAAGTGAGGCGGGGCATCACAACACTAGCAGCTCTGCAGGAGACGAGATCTTTTTCTTTTGCAAGAAGTTGCAATTGATTGAACTTTTTTTTTAGTCCCTGCAAATGATGGCAAGAAACACGATGGAGAAACGCCGAGGAGCTGAGCTGGGGGGGATGGCGCATGTGCCCACAGAGACGGCTCTGAATGCCATCTCTGGCATGCATGCTATAGGTTCGCCACCACTTCCCAAAGGGAAATAATCCTACAGAATAAAAGAACAGCAGTGGTGCCCTACTATAATTTTATTCTAAGCAATTGACTTGGAAAGCATCCTTAAATCACATAATTTAGGAACAGTACTAATGCCTTTTTATGTGTTCAGTAGTCCATCATTTATTAAATGAACATGGCATTCCCTCCCTTCCCTCAGCAAGAACTGGGTCATCTGAAGTATGGATTGTAGGGTTTTTTTCCTCCCCACAATAATGTCCCAATCAGATGGAAAAGTTATTATTCTACTAATTGTTATAATACAGGGTGTTTCAAAAAGAATGACCCGATTTTCAAACCCCAAGATACTGCCTTACAGTTTTGGCCTCCAAGATCTCCATATATAACCCCATGTGACTTCTTCTTGTGGGGATATGTGAAGGAACATGTTTTCGTTCCATCGTTATCTTGTGACCTAGACGAGCTCAAAAACCAGCTAGCAGCAGCAGTGAATTCAGTTGAAGTAGTTACCTTGAGAAAATTGTGGGACAAGTTTAGCTGTTGTCTTGATGTTGTCCGTGCTGCTGATGGAGGACATGGAGCATTTGTAATTGAAACATTGTTATTTTATTAGTATTTTGCAATTTGTTCCATTATTGTAATGAGCTCTAATCAATAAATATTATGTTTCAAAATCGGGTCATTCTTTTTAAAACACCCTGTACTTCAAGTCTAGCCATGCTTGGAAGTTTCAGAATTCCACACTGGTTATATTTAGGTGGAGGAACCATGAATTATGTAATGTAACTTCTGGAGTGAATATACTTGTTCAGCTATTTAGTTTCTGAAATAGCGTCTACATTGCTAAACATGATAAGAATAGGTGGTAGCAAAGAGATCATCTCAGGCTATTCTGTCAGACCAATGGACAACTCTATGAAACTAAGGGTCTAGTTCTAGGGTACCTGGGACAATAGCCTAGAGCTACCATGATTAATTGAGAAACAATCTAGAGTAATTATAAAGCAATCACTATAATGGTCTAGTAGCAATGAGCAAAAATAAAATATTTTAGGCATTCATCAATATTGAATTAGAGGACTCTTCCGCTTAGCTGAATCTTAAATATCCTACAGTAGTGGCCAAAATTGTAGAAACCTTTTAGGGGTAGTAGTACCATAAAATTATATATCAATGGAAACATAATTTAATCAAGAATGAAATGCAATAAGTTTTATGAGGAATTTGCTATTAGAATAGCAGTTATAAAGAAGAAAAGTAAAACACATAGAAAAAATGAGATATACAAAAATTATCACCATAGAAAAAACAAAATATACAAAAATTATCATCATAGAAAAAAAACCAGATATACAAAAATTATCACCATGTCAGTTAATACTTAGTTGGGTAACCTTTAGCATGAATTCCAGCCTTACAATATCTTTCCAGGGAGTGAACCAAGTCTTTTAGTTCTGCAGCTGTTATAATGTGAAACCAAAATTGAATGATTGCTTCTATTAACTGGGGTTTATTTCTGGGCTGCTTCTGACTAAGAAGTTTCTTTAGTCAGCTTCATAGATTTTCAATTGGGTTAAGGTCTGGGCTATTCCCAGGCCATTCCAGCAGTGGAATATGATTATCTTGAAACCACTTTTTGCACACAGCAGCAACATGACATGGAGCTGAATCCTGTTGAAATATAAATGCTTCGTTGTCTTCGAAAAGATCATGTGCGGAAGACTTTAGCTTGGACTCAAGTATTTCATGAATGTATTTTTGGCTATTTATATTCCCATTAAGCACACAAATTCTGCCCACACCTTTTGATGTCATACAACCGGAGATCATAATAATGATTGGGTGTTTTGTGGTACATGTACAGTAGATAAACTGCCAAAATGGATGAAAAATTATACCAGTCCTGAATTAATACAATGATTTTCCACAAACTGTGTGTTTTGGGAGTTTTTAGGAAATAAAAAATAAAGATTCTTCTTCCTAGGATGAAATGGGTCTTGCTAGAAATTGAACCCCACCGTTCTTTGACTAGGGAATCTATACCCCTTCTGTCTCTACCCTTTCTCTCTCAAAAGCAATTTGACTACATTTCGGAACATGAGAATGATATAGTAATATTTGTCTCATCATTGGTCCTTTTAATTCAGTATTATCTGTACTAACAGATAATCTCCAGGGACTTATGCAAACGCCTTTCCTATCTCTCTTTGGACATGACTGATATTAAGAGAAGAATTTCTGCAAGAAGACAGGTACTATTGTATTCAATGCATATAAATCTGAGTTCTGACTGCCTAAATAAAAATGCTCCAGAAAATGCTCCAAAAATTGTCTTAAAATTCAGTGGGGATGATAAAATGTATGATGTGCAATTAGTATTTCTTATGCTCACACTTTAATTTATGCACATTGCATATGCACACACAAACATTACTTTTAGAAGGCGTCTTTGTTTCATAGCATATTTTGAGATCTGTAGACAATATCTAGAGGGGGGGGGGGAGGAGGAAATCTGTATAACAAAATGTATGAATGAAATATAAGCACCATGAAAGAAAAAGATTGCTTCAATGCTGCTTTCCAGCATGTTTCCATTTGAATAAGTTGTGCTACTTCATTTGTCAGTATGATACAACTTTGCATGGGGAATGCAAAATGAATTCAGAATGGAAGAAAGGTAGAAAACCGAGTGTATATTACATTTAATCAAAATTCAAAAAGATTATTATTTAAAATAACTGATTGCTCATCACATGAAATAAACAATGAAATGGTGCTTCAAGAAGTTAACATTGTTTCTTATTTAACTGTTGTCAGAATCGGACTGATGCTTTGGGAAAGAAGCTGTGGCAGATTTAATAAACATCACCGCTAATGTTAAAAGTGAATATCTCAACAAATATCTAAATGAGGGAGTGCTAAGAAACAAAATATTTAAAGATGGATGTTTTCGATTGGATTTTTTTTCTGAAGTGGATAATAATTATTCAAAATAGATGAACAAACAGAGGCTGAAAATCCAAGAATCATCAGAGATAAATTAATTACCTATGTAGCATGTTAAAGACTACCTGAGACATGCTCCTGGGAGGAGGAGGGGAAAATAGGATTCTTATCAAGGTACAGACGTCTTCCATAGATTCATTTAGCAACTCTTTGAAGTTACATTGGCACTGAAAAAAAGTGACTTATGACTAGTCCTCTTTTGCAGTAGCTCCATGGTCATGTGATTCAAATATGGCACATATTTATGACAGTTGTTGCATCCTGGGGTCATGTGATTGCCATTTGTGATCTTTACAGTCAGCTTACAACAAGCAAAAGTCAATGATGGAAGCCAAATTAATTAATTATTGACCACATGGTTTACTAATAACTGCAGTGATTCACTTAATAAACATGGCAAAAAAATAAAGGTTCTAAAATCAGGAACAACTTGTTTAACAGTCATCTAGTTTGACAATGGAAATTCTGGTCCCAATTAAGATCATAAATCGAGGACTACCTCGATTTAGCTACAACATCAATGGTAACCTCAATTTTAATTTATTTTCATCAGGGAGCCCTTTGTTATTTTGTAATCTGTTCTATAATCCTGGCATTATGGACTTTGCTCTAAGAATGTCTCGTGAATAAACATAAAATTATTTAGCTTGGGCTCTAATGTACATTCATCAGTCTGGTTAACAAGTCTCAGAAACTTTTCTAGAAGAAGCTAACACCGGGAAAATTATTCGAACCTTTCAAGAGGAGATGTGAAAAAATGCTTTCCATAACCATTTTATAAATAGCTATTTCACAATATATGGCAGAAGCTATTTGTAATTCTTGATGTCGCAAATGCCACCAGAAAAAGTCTTTTCCTCAAGTAATATTAAGCATTTTGTTATATTTTACATCATTACCAAAGGGATATAATGACTCAGTCTTTCTTATGAAAGAAAAAAGCTAAAGACGATTATGGGGTATAGTAACAAGTAAACAAAGAAGGAAATCTACTGCTCAAAACTATTAACACAAAAATACATGAAACATTTATCTTGCATATTATATGTATTGATGATGCATATAATATGCAAGATAAACCAGGAAAAACTGGGCCCTTATGGTGTTGGGTTCTTTTAGGAATTTTCATACTCATTTGCAGAAAATTGAATTTCTTTTCAAACCATGAATACATATAAATCTCTCCAATGGTTTCTTTTGAATGTAAATTAAAATAAAAAGGATTTGGCGAGATCTGCGGTGACAAATGCTTTTCTTCGCTGTTCATTGGCCACTTACATATAGACCCTTCCTCACGATGTTCAATCAATTCTTTTCAATTTTAGGTATTGTCTCTCTAATAATATATGTTCAGACCTCACTGGAACAATTTTTTCATTTTGGGGATGGGGACTTCTGTAAATATTTTCCCCCAAGCTGGCTGGTAGCATTCTCTTTTAAAAAGATGTTGTGTAGATTGCATAAGTATTCGCATCCATCTTTGAATTAATAGCAACATATATACCTTTTGGATTATTAAAAGCAGTTTGATTATTTGTTTAGACAAAATGTATAATTAGTATTATTATATGCTTTATGTGGACTTCTTCATCACTATTAGTATAGTAAATTAGTCAAAAATAATAATAATTCCATTTCAACTAGAAAAGTTGAATTAGAGACCCAGCAGACACATCAGGTACTGTATACAGTATGTATTGTAAGTTTTGAGTGTGGAGGAGGGAAGACAAAATATTGCATAGGAGTTTCTACATTTAAAAAAACACACAATCTTTTAACGCACTGTAATTTCTATTCTTACTTCTGTACAAAGGATTTATTTAAATTGAGTATAAGCATATGTAAAAGGCTGCACTGATAGTCCTGTTCCCCACTGAGAATTTGAATGAGCATTTTCTTTCTTCCATCTACTTCTTGAATTTATGAATTTTAGATTGGAAACTCCTTCAACCAGGACTCACTTATCTTGTAGAGCAGGGGTGTCAAACTCAAGGCCTCGGGACCAAATCTGACCTGCGGGGTACTTAGATCTAGCCCGGGACACCATCCTGGAAACAGTGAAGGATCGGCCTGCAATACATCTGCCAGTGAAATCAGGCTCCTGAGCTCTGTTTTCAGCTGCCACGGCCTCCTGTAACCCTCATGCAACCCTCCTGAGCTCTGTTTTCACTGGAAGAAGGTTGCAAGTGGCTGTGACAGCTGAAAATAGAACTTGAGAGCCCAATTTCACTGGCAAAATACTCAGGCCACCACAGGCCATGCCCATCTTGGCCACACACACCCCAGTCCCCCCACCCTGAGGTCCAACATAATCTTGATGCATCCTTCAATGAAATCAAGTTTGAAACTCCTATTGTAGAGTCTGAGAGTTGTATCTACCTTTAGTGGTGTGCTAGGGGCTGCAAAAAAGACCAAATGGATGGAAGCAAAGTGAAAAGTGAATGACAATGTATGTGCACATGCGTACACACACACAACCATCACAATTTGTTTTTCAACACTGTGTAAAGCTTGAACCATAAAATCCTTAATAAGTATAATGGTTTATTAGCCTCACAACCAAAACTTTCAACAACCTAAGACTATCAGGAGGCTGAGAAGTGTCCTTGTTGGCCCATCCCATTCACTGTAAATTGAAATATTTTGTTAGCTGAGAACTGAGTAGGGATTGTGAAGGACTTGTTAATAATGGATCAAGATAACACAGGCACTTTCTGTTGTGTCTGTGCATGCATGTGCGAAGTTTTTCCTCTGGTCCGCCCGCGCCGCGCCAACTGTCAACAGCTGATTGACTGTCAGCCTGGAGGCCCCTGATTGGCTAAGGACACGTGAGCATCTGACTGGTTTCAGGCGGAGCAGTGGGAAAGTATAAAATGAGCAGTCCGCCTGCAGCTGAATACTACTTTTATTCGCAAGAAAATAAAGGGAGCCCTCGTGGCTATCTAGACTGACCTGCATCTTAGTCTTTTGTTTAAGCCTGCGAGCTGGGGATTTCGAGGAGCTAACTCTTTCATTTGTACATACTGTTGCACCTAAAAACATAAGGCAATATTACAGTATAAAAATACTGTATGTGATAAGCCCCTTTGGATTTATTCTGTTTTGTAACTCAAGGAGCCGCAATACTGTACAATTCAAATGCAATATTATGGTTTGGTGATCAAAATGCTGTCTAATGTACCAGTTCCTTGACAGAAGTCATGAGCTGATTATGGCCAGCACTGTACATTTATTTCAAGACTAATTTTGGTACTGGTTTTCTACAAAATATTGAATTCTAAATGATGGTATGCTAACAGTAGATATCGAAGTAGAAGCAGAAGATCAACTCTGACAACTCTACTTACAGAAGCACTTCCCAATCTATAACAGGTGGACACAATATTAATATGACCATTCTCTTATATTTAATAATTTTCCCTTCTGTTTTTCCTAACACGAGAGTTGGCAGCAAGTTCAAAAAATGTCAACCTTGTGAGGCAATCCAGATGAGAAACACATCCAGATGTACTAGATCTACTTTATATGCAAGTTACATGAACAGATTCTTGCAAGTCTAAAAGTATATCTATTTTCCCTTCCTTAACTTTGCAGTTCAAGAAAGTAGGAAAATTCCTTTCTGAGATTTTGCCACATAGTCCATTGCCTCTGTGGCCTCCCTCATCCAACCATTGCCCTGAATGGTTAACAGGTGTATTATTATTACAGTTTACAATCCAAGCAGAGAATATTGACTCTGAAAGCCTGAAGCATCTGGGACTTGGTCATCTGAGGACCTGTCAGCCTCCCTATGAAACTGCCTAAACATCTAGTTCCACAGGCAAGGTCCCACTGAAGATGCCCTAGCTTGCCAGATTCTGCTGGTCAGACCATCTATGTTACCCCTTCTGCTTTTAGGAAAGGAACCACAACCATGTTTTTAAATTAGGTCTTTTCAGTTTGAGCTAGGTTTAATAGCAATTGAAACTACCTTTATGAGGATTTTGTTCTTTTAAAAAAAAAATTGTTAGGCTTCTTGAATGCCCAGTAGGCAGAAGGGCAGGATAGAAGCTGTAACATGAAATTGGAAACAGTACATTTTGTTCTTGAACAAATAGAAAATGCCCATCAGGTTTTCAGTGGGCTGCGAAAACTGACTTGAAAAACTAATGGAATAACTTGCTTTAAAAATTTAAAAAGATGAACTAAATAGTGTGCAAATGAATAAATGATAGGCAACCTAAATCTCAAAGGCTCTGTCCTTCAAAGAAGGCTAACCTTGAAAAGACATAAAGCCGCCTTGATAACTTCCCATTTATAGCAAAAAATTAGAAGCATGAGAAAGATTGGACAAAAATGCCAGAGGACAGTTGTAAATGTTCTGCGTCATGCCACCACGCAAGAAGTCCTCAAATGAACTTGCTTTGTCAGGGAAGGATTTTTGGACGATTTGTGCTTTTTTTTTTTCCCAAAACAAATAATGTGTAGTTTATTTATAAAGCAAGTCTCTGGTTTGCTAATCTGGCTGAATGCTGCCATCTAGTGATAAAATTTTAAAAACAAAATAAGAGGGAAAAATCTACTAAATTTAATTAGTCTGCCTTTGCTCAGTAGACTGTATAAATCTAACTTTTGATATTTACAAAGCAATTTTATAGCACAACCTGTTATGTAAACTTATTCCATTGCTGAACTAGCTATGGTTAAACATACCACAACCTAGAACGATATGCAATATCAGCATTAGAGACTGAAGATCTTATCATCTGCGGTTTAGGCTCAGCTACTCTTCAGATCCTATTAAGTCAAGTCAAGTCGGCTTTATTGTCATTTCAACAATATACAGTACAGTACACAGTGAAATGAAACAATGTTTCCCCAGGACTAAGGTGCTACATCAGACAACATAGATTTAAAAAAAGCAGGACACTGAACTACACATAACTCTAAAACTAAAAACTTAGAAAATAAACTATAAAACTATAAAACTATACGAAGTGTTTATAGTTCCAGTTTCTTTGTGTTGGTTTAATGGCTTGTGAAAAGAAAGTGTTACACAGTCTGGATGTGTGGGTCCGAATGCTTCTATACCTCTTTCCAGATGGCAGGAGAGTGAAGAGTATGTATGAGGGTGTGTGTGAGTGGTCAGCCACAATGTTTCTGGCTTTATGGATGCAGCGTGTGGTGTAAATGTCCATGACAGATGTAAGAACAACCCCGATGATCTTCTCTGCCATCCTCACTATTTGCTGTAGGGTCTTGCGATCTGAAACGGTGCAATTCCCAAATTGCAGCTACTCAGGGTGCTCTCAATGGTCCCTCTGTAGAAGGTTGTGAGGATGTGTGGTGGAAGCTGTGCCTTCCTCAGTTTCCTCAAAAAGTAAAGACACTGCTGAGCCTTCCTTGCTATGGAACTGGTGTTCAGGGACCACATGAGATTCTCCACCAGGTGAATACCAAGGAATTTGATGCTCTCTAAGGTCTCCATGGAAGAGCCGTCAATGTTCAGTGGGGAGCAATTGTGTTGTGTCCTCCTGAAGTCAACAACCATCTCTTTTGTTTTGTCTACATCCAGAGACAGGTTGTTGGCTTTACACCAGTCCGTTAACTTCTCCACCTCCTCTCTGTATACTGATTAAGTGTTGTGTGCATGTGAGGAGAAGAATGGGTGACCTTTCATCATTGATAGAAAGGTGGTTCAAATAAATAAATGGCTAGCCAGAATGTATAGGATTTATAGTGCTTATTTTACAGTATTATTATATCAGCAACAGTGGTGAAATGCAGCCTGATGGCACCGAATCTCCAAACTGGTGCGGCAACTTGAATTTGGCCCCGCCCACCTACCCCTGCCTTTTCCTGTCCTATAGCAGGTTGAGGGTTTTTTCCTTACCTTAATCAGTGCGGATCAGCTGTTTGGCGTGTCTCCACAGCCTTCCTATCATCCTTCTGGTGGGCATGCACACACACTGAACTGGTACCAAAACCAGTTGGATTCCACCACTGATTAGCAACCTATACGAATCATATCACTATAGTTCTACAACTCTGCTAAGTGAAATAAAAGTCTCATTTTGTTTCCTTCATGCTCCATGTATTATTATTTTACTTATTTATATCCTGCCTTATTTGTATAAATAATAAATAAAAATGTCAGGAAACATGCTGAATACTCTCCCCATATATTTTGTCCACAACTACAACCTGTGAGGTATGTTGGGCTGACAGAGAGTGATTGGCCTGAAGTCACTCAACTTGTTTTCATGAACTAGAACTAGAACTTGCAGTCTCCTGGCTTTTAGCCTGACACCTTAACCACTGGACCAAATTGGCTCTATACTAGTGGTGAAATGCAGCCTGGTCGCAGGGGTCCTGCCAATACAGTAACAGTAATGATGTTTGGCCCCACCCACCTTCCCCTGATGTTTGGGCCCTCCCACCCATCCATGCTCTTTTCTCTATTCTCCATTTTCTTTTCTTTTTTACTTACCTGAATCGCATAGAACAGCTGTTCTGTGTGCCTTTGCAGCCTTCCCAATCACCCAGACTGCCTCCTGTAAGAAAAACAAGGAGTTAAGAAGCTGCACAGCAGTGCAGTTGGCACGCATGCGCACACAAAATGCACACACACTGAACCAGTAGCAAATCGGTTTGATTCCACCACTGCTCTGTACCTGTAAATATGTATGCTTTCCCTTCTTTTACTGAACTGTATATCTTTTTCCTGTTCTTGTCCTTGTAGCACGTTCTGCATCTCTTTCCCTGCTTCATGTAGATGTCACATTGCATAAATAAATTATCTGATCACACAGGAATCTTGTCTGTACATTTTATTATTTTCCTAAGCTGGGCAGACAGCATACAAATAAGACAGCTAATCTTGAGTCATCCTCTCATAATAATAACAAGAACTTCATATAAGCCTTGAATTATTTAAGAATCAATATATCTAAATAAACTCTTTTTTGTCGTGGTTTGTATGATTAGCAGTTTCTGTTTTACTAATCATTACTCCTTTTCAGAGCAAACACAAATAGCAATTATGGAGATAATTAGAGCCAAAATAGGCCATAGAAAAAGATGCAAATCCCAATATTTCCATATGTCATGGTGCTTGCTGCTCCCAAGCCCAAAGATCACACAATGAAATCCAGTTGAATCTAAACCTTTATTTTCTTACACCTAATGAACAAAATCTTGCTAGACTAAGCAATAACCTTCTAACCTAAGGGATATATCCTGAGAAATTTAAGAGTGTAGTTACCCTGAATATCTTCCTCCCTTCCCCATCCATGTTGGGATTATTACTGTGTATCCTGTATTTTTGAAATGATACCTTTATTGATACAATCTAAAACTACATCTGTCTCTCTTGCTGCCACATTACATTGCTAAAGCATGCTCATTTTATGATTAACCATAATTCCAACAAATTTCATTCTGTTATTTTCAGCTGATTCTAATGTCTCAAGATCACTTTAAAGGTTTAGAGTCCTTTAGAGGATTTCAGTTTTAAGTCATGTGAAAATTAGCTAAGTATTCTCTGTAACTCTTCATCCAAACATTAATGAAGCTCAAAATGGAATGAAGTATCCATGCAGATTTGTGAAAAATCAGCTAGAGAAGTGGGACTAGAACATTAGAGACAGTTCAGAATAGAAATAGATCTCGGTGGTAAAAATACAAAATTCTGTGCCCAGAAAATTGCTGGCAATCAATATTAACTAGAACTATACAATCTCTTTTAGACCAAAAGTTATTTCAACAATTTGGTCAGATCAGGACAAATGCTAAAGGCAGCTGAAATTAAATTATAAACAGTTAAATTTATTTTTTATGATATATACAGTATTTCACAATTTGGAAGGCATCATCTTTTTAAAGATTTGGCACTGCATGATCTATCACATTCTTTATCTTCAGTAGGTACATAGTAGGCCAAGGAAACTTTCAAGCAGAGTTCTGGATGTTAGTGCTCAAACTAACATAGAGTTGTTTAAATGTTTCAAATGATTTGCTAAGAATTAAAAGTCATTTACGATAAACATAATTAACTAATTGGCTTTTACCAGAGCTTTGTTAAATATTTAGACAATATATGTGTTTCTTGAAAAATCTTAAATCACACCGCCAACAGTTGTCAAATTGCAAATATTTGATCAGTGTCCCTACACCCAGGTCTAAATCCACCTTGAGTTCTCTCATTATTTAATCTTTTTCAGATAGTAATCAGTTGAGAAATATTTTTTCCATAATTTTGTGTGCAATACACTTGCATGCCTGCTACAAAGACATTTATTTTTATTACATAATGATGTGATAATAGCCATTTCCTTTTTTTTTTTTTTTGCAAGGTGTCAGTTTCCTATAAATTTCTTAATAAAATTTCAAGACTAGGAACCAGTCTTGTAGGCTTATATTCTATTTTTATTTATTTATTCTATTTATTAAATTTATATACCGCCCCCTCTCCCTAAGGACTCGGGGCGGTTCACAGCAGATAAAATACAAATAC
>JAEANM010002057.1:0-25611 GCA_017656035.1 Myanophis thanlyinensis
TGTATATGTATATGTATATGTATACAGTACCAGTGGATTCATTCAGTATTTGAAAAATCTAAATGGTCTGTTTACCACTAGGGTGTGCTAAAGTTCTAAAAATTGAAACCAATGAAAAATAATATATATACAATATATGTATGTGTGCTTGTGTTTTGTGTGTGCTTGCACAGGCTCCTTCAGAATAAATTCTAAATTATTAATACTTTCTTTTCATTCATAGATGGTTTAAAAAAGATATCCTGAAAACAGTTTAGTAGATGTCAAACAGCATTAGAACCTCGTTTCAGTTATATTTCCTTTGTTTATGATATGTCATTTAAGTGTTTCATAATAATTGATTGAAGGGCTTTATAAACAAGAGGTCACCAAGGGAATCGCCCAGTTAAATTCGATGACAATTATCTGAATGGATTAACTTGTCTGGAGAATTCCATCATCATCAGAATTGGTCCATAAATGCCTGCATAAATACAGCTTTCACTAGAGCCGAAACCATTTTCAAAGCAAAAAACAGCCCCTTTTTATAAAGAAAATCCAAACTATTATATTAGTACATCAGGATTTAGTATTGTTAGCATCTGAAAAACAGTAGAAATGCATCTGCTTAAAGCCTTCCATTGCACTAGTGCTATGTGTAGATAAGAGCTTTCTTTTGATGTGTAATCTATGGACCAACAGATATAGCCGAACTATATCTGAACATTGGCCTGAGGAACTGTGGTTGGTCACAGATCTGGTTTAAAAATACATGGAGGGTTAGATTCTTGCTTATATCTTTGCAATATGTAACAGTATAAGATAGGCAAGCAACAAAATGTGTTGCTATAAGTTAGATTTATATCTATTTTTGCTTTATATATTTTGTTTTCATTTTTCCTTCTAGCTTGTGAAACTGCCACCTACATATAAATAGTTCCTTTTCTTTTTCTGTTTAAATCCAACATCTCTTCCCTTTATTACCACAAATCTTGATAAGGGGCATTCACAGGTGTTTCAAGAAAATTCAAGATGGTATCAATAGTAATTTTGAATGGACCACACTACTCTCTGGAGGCAGCCCTGTTGTCAAGAATTCTTAATTTTCTATATATTTGTATTTTAAATCTTAGCCTATCTCCATTTCCTTCTTTGTTCTATCAGTGAACATGGTTATGTACACCTGCATAAGAAATTATTTTTTAAAAACTGATACATCAAAAACATATTGTATTTAATATTACACGGTCAATTCTCCTATGGCAATTATGTTAAATAGGGCAGCAAAAATAAATAGCTAACAAAATTATGCACAACAATCAAGAAATATCTTTGTTTCACTATAGAAAATATACTGAGAGATTCCACTCTACTAAAAATAAGTCAGCTATCTGACTTCCTGAATTACATACGACTGATCATGCAGTTCGTTTTTGGAGTAAGCAATGCTTTTTAAGCAAAGCACAAAAAAGAAAAGAAAAGAAAAAAGTAAGTCCAAATAATTAAAAACATGAGATAAGGAAAAGAAAATATTGTGTAAAAAGCAGTGGTAAAGCACTCCTTGATTTTACCAAGAAAACCACATGGAAACACAATAAAAATTGATTGATGAAATAGCACTGAATAATGGGCCTTCAGACCAGAGATCATTCAGCTGAGTAGCATGTTGAGTTGATGAACTTTTGAGTTCAATTATTTTTCCAAGTACTCATGGTGTTTATGACATAGCTAGATTACAGCCTTTGGAATATATAGTTGCTGATGTTGCCATGCTGGGAAATAAAATTTGAAACTGCAATGAAAAAATTATACTGAAAATAAAACACTGAATATAAGACTATCCCAGGAAAGTCCAGTGCATTCAAAGATTTAATGAATCAACTGTACATTCATATTGGGACATCATGAAGGATATAACATAGACATTACATGGGTACAATGCAGTCAATTACATTATCAAACAGACTTTGCTGATAACCCTTTAGTAACAGTTGTCCAAATTTATGCTTCAATCACTGTTGCAGAACAAGAGAAAGTTGATATGTTTTAGACCAAGTTCAGTCTGAAATCAATAGAACACACAATCTTTCACATTTTCAAACTTGAAAGCCTGATAGTGTATCTCTCTACTCCATCTAATATCAAACAGAATTAAGAATTTTAATTTACAATGATACCTTGGTACTCATTGCTAATTGGCCCTGGGAGGCACAAGTACTAAAAATGATGAGTTCCAAATAAATCATTTCATTAATATGGAGCCATTTGTTTTGGCCAGAAAGGATAGAGAGTCATAAGGCAACCAACAAATGATACCTTGCATGTTGAGTACCAAAGAAATGATAAGTATGATTTAAACAAATTCTTTTTATTATGGGAATCATCTGCCTTCTTCTTCACACTTGTTGATACTTCCTTTAAAAGTTTTCCAGACTCTACAAGTTTCAGTGGAACTGTAGAAGTTTTGTTTCTCCAACTAACCCATTTGTAATCAACACTCCCCCACCCCTTAATGATAAATTGAAATGAAGAGGTGCGTATGCCAATGTTTCATTCTTGACAACATCCTAGAGAAAATCTAGCTGTATGGTCACTAAGAGCAATATCAACAATGGCATATAATCAATCAATTAATCATCAATCAATTTCCTTGATCCTTTTTTGGTGATTATTCTCTGGTGCTCATTCTTCTCACCCACATCTTTAATTTCATCGTTCCTCTAAGTATCCTTTTTCATGTTTCTCATTATCATACTGCCATACTCTTATGTGGCAAATTGTTAACATATTCCAAGCAGATCCCTCATCCTTTTTCTTTACATCTACTTTTCATAAATTCTGTTAGAAGATGAATCTACTGTATATTATAATATTTTTCATAGGGGAGTTGTAGTTTCTAATCCCATAGTAATTCTTTTTTCCCCTTTTTATTCCTGTCCATATTTCCCCCCAAATTTACTCTTGACACCATCAAATAGTGTTCTGTCCTAGATTGATCATTCAATTTTTTCATTTGTATATTCCTGAATGGTTCAATCATCTTATTTACTTTCATCAATAAATATCATGATGGTGATGGTGATGATGATGATGATGATGATGATGAGTAATATACAACTATTTTTGATTTGAATGTTTGCTTTCATATTCACCAGTTTTTAATTTGACACTAATTCACATATCTAGGCTTTCTTATATGTTTAGAATTTCACTCACAATCATTTCCATATACAAACTAGGATCTTTAATGTAGAAAGTACATTGCAAGTCAACATGCTATCTAGTACAATTACATATTCAGTTGTGAATTCTACTTTAAAATATTAGAGAAACAAGTATTGTCAGGTATCTGTATATATATTGATGCCCCCTTTCTCCTAAAAGTATTTATTGAAAGAAAGTGCAATCTATGTGGAAACAAGGCTTTAAAAATTCCATTGGCTACATTCATATTAAATGCTAAGCCAAACAATACTGCAAATATCTTAATGTGTAAACACAGCCAGCCATTCCAATACTTAATTTTTGTAGGATTCGATATATATGAAGTTCTCTGTGAAGATGACTTATATTCCAGAGCTGCCCATTTGGTTCAGTTAGCTCTTTTGTGGAAGGTGATTTAACTAGTATCTTGTTAACTCAGGTGGCCATTGGATGCTGCAGTATAAAACTAATATCAGAATATTCCTTTATATAGGACTAATTTTCTTTACCTACAAACTATCAATGGTTTTAATCTTGAGGTCTTGTACATTAACCAGCTATCAATCTAATCCTTAGATTTAAAACTCAAGAGTATTGAGGAATATTTAGTAAATATCTTTGTGAAGGTCTTCTGGAAGTCCAAGAATATATTTGTTTTTTAAATTTGCTGGTTGATAATAAACACACAGAGAGACATACTAATATGATGTTTTGAAAGGTTTTGGCCTGAATCCTGTTCAAAATTGTCCTACAAAGGATATGTAAAAACAGATAAAGGGGAAAATAGCTTTGCAAATTGCAGTGCTAGCAATGATATGTGCTAGCAATTTAATTAAACACAATAAGTAATTGTAGAATACACAGCATTTTAAAAACATAGAGGCAGAAGAAAACCAGAATCTGTAAAATGGAGGAAATAGAATTTTAATTCTAATAATATATAGAAGCAACATCTGATTGAAGTTATCCTTTTCATTAAATATATTCATACACATTTAGTTTTCATAGTGCTTGCTAGAGAAAAATACTATTTTAATAAAGAACTTATTTCAAAATCATATACATATATAAGCACTGGTTTATATAAGGATATTTAAGGAACCCTGTAGCTTATTTGTTTATATATTGGAGAATACTTCTTTAAAAGTCACTAAAAGAGGGCCTCTGGAAAAACAAATTTATGTTCTAAAGTAGCTTGTTCGGTCTCTTGAGTCTTTCTGACACATTGTTCTCAGACCTTTATCCCTGGGATGCTGCCAAATAGCTCTTTTCCCACAAAACTGTAATAAACTTTGAAGGAAAACTGGAGCTCAGTCCTGCTTTTCCCAGAAGAAATACTGACCTAGTTCACCCTGAGGTGGTAAACCATGCTTGGACTGTACCATTTCAGACTTTAGGTAGTAGTTCTTATGACTGAATGTTCTTTCATATAAGATGCAGTATTGGAGGACGAATTCAAGGATATAGAATATTTTGTTTCTTCTTTTCGGCATCTTCTATTTTTTTCTTTTTAGTTTGTATTAGTTTCGTACCATTGCATTGCAACTTTTAATAAAATTACTGTTAAAAAATAATAGCATAGGCTGACCATTATAAAGAGAATTCAGATAATAAACAGAAGCAATTGTACATGACATAAGGATTTGAGCTTTTTGTTCAACTCTTTTCAAAGGAAGAAACCTCTGTGCAGAGATGCTTTTATGGAAAATGATTCACTGCAGAAAAGAAATTGGAGGTTGATCCCTTCTTTTCCTTTTCTAGTTAATGGCATGTTGTGCCAAGACAAACTGCAGGCCTGCTACCTCTGGTACCTATATGGCAGGCTATAAAAAAGGGGGAGGAAGATTTTAAAAGTGGTATGTAATAGATCCATTCCTCAGACAGTTTTGTCAGCAAGAACTTGTCCTGTCCCTGCATGAAAGACATTAAGTCTTTCTCAAGACTTGAACAAGAACATTTTACAAGAAAACTTATCCCTCTACGGAGCTTCTTCCCTCAAACTGCTTGTTAAGAAAATAAACACTACAGGAGACCAAATGATCAGAATAGTATCTTGTCTAGTTTGACTTATATGGCTAAAACTTCACAACATTATGCTGACGGTGCCATATTGTTTTCATTTCTGAGTTATTTAAGAAAAAAGCTCTGGATAGAGTTAGAATGTATGGAGAACAAGAAATCAAATCATTTTAATCTCCTTTTGATTACTTCCTCTCCAAAAATCCTTAATTAGCACAGTCACAGGAAATGGTGGGGATGATGATGAAGGTGATGATGATTAAAAGTCAAATTCTGCAAATTCTTTCTTTACAGAAGGAGTCTGCCTTTGGGTTTTCAGTGGTTCTGATGTATATCAGTTAGCTATGTGCTTTTATGCAACAAATATGTTTCCAAACCAAAACACTAAGATTCATAATTTATACTTGCCTAGTTTGGTTCTGGCTCAGTTAGTACATATTAGCAATCCTGAGTAATAGTATTTTGAAATTTAGGAGACTGGTGGATACAGAGATAAATCTCTTGGGAAAGCTTGTATATAGTTTACCTGTTCCATAAAAGATGACCTTAGGCCTCCATGACAGAATTTGGGAGTAGATAGTAGAGAAGAGATAGTGCTTGCATCATGCCATCATGCTAAAAGCAATGCATCCAATGATGGGCCATAAGTATGTAAGCATCAGGTTTATATCATGACATCATTGCTCCAATAACTATTTTTTGCTGTTGTTTCCTATGACAACAGATAAATTAATTGGATAGCATAGAACAGACATCTCCAAATAGTAAAGTTCCCAGCTAATATAATCAGTGACTAGGGAGCTATAGTACATTTGGAGTTGGGGAGAAAAACAAACTATCTGAATGACAAAATTTCCAGGAAAATTTTTCTTGATTACAGGCGTGTTCTTGGAATTCAGAAAGGTGACTTTAAATCAACATAATACTGGTAAGAGAAGCATGTATTGAATTCAACAGATAAAGTCTAGCTGAAGATTTATTTAAAAGTAATTATAGGTTTAAGCAGAGGTTTGATCTGAAATTATATTGTGGCTAAGAACACTGCAGTTTATAAAAGACTGAGAAAACTGAAAATTACACATCAATCTGCAATTAATTTCAACAGCATAAAAATACTTTGCTGAGAAAAAGCTGAGGTCAAGATTTTGTTTTTCTGTACAGGGTCAATCAACCTATATTTTAAAATCACTATTCTTCCATTGATGTTCTTACCTACTTACATTATTTTACCTTGACATACTTTCTGTTATTTTTATCATACATCATTTGTATTATTTTTACTTAAAAGCAAGCCAAATGAAACCAGGTACACAATAATAGATCAGGAAGATTGATTATGCTCAAGTTTGAGGAAAGAATGTATTTGGGAATATGTTCAACCTTGAAAATCAGGATGTTCACCAGAAACAAGATCCCAAGATCCTTCACATCCAACCCATCTTCTAGTTTTTTTCCTCTTTTTTTTGAGTAATCAACTTAGGGAAAAGAGAATCTTCTATTTGTTGTTACTGTAAAACAGCTGGGAGTAAGATGTCAGTCTCTCAGACTGAGCTGTAATACTCATTATATGGTAAGCTGGAAAATAGTAAAAGAAAAAAACTCTATTTTTAAATGACACTTTATAGCTATGATAAGGAAAAACTTTTATTTTAGGAATAACTTAGGGGAATAGTGTTTCTCCCCTTTCCTTTTCGTCTAGTTCCATTTGATGTTGGTGGGAAAGAAGTCAAGCTCTAGGTCCATGATGGCAAACCTATGGCACGGGTGGCACGCAGAGCCATCTTGCTGGGCACACAAGCTGTCGGCCAACTTACCTCCAGCTGAGCATGCACATGCAATTGTGTGTGCATGATCGCAGAGACCCAGCTAGTTTTTGGGCCTTTGCTGTGCATGCATGCGATTGCAGCAGAAATCCAGCTGGTCTTCGGAGCTCTCCTGTGCATGCACATACAATTGCTCATGTGTGCATAAGTGCCTGGGTGCGGTGCGCATGCATTGGATGTGAAAAAGCTGCATGCATGCACAGCTGATGCAGTTGCATATGAAGCACATGTGGAGGAGCCACACGCAAGTGCGTATGGCACGCGCAAAGTGCGTACTTTTCGGCACTCAGTAAATAAAAGGTTCACCACTACTGCTCTAGTTCCTTACAATGTGGGGTGCCTCATGGCTTCAGCCTTTCACCTCTTTAACATCTGTATGAACACTTGTGATGTCATCCATTGATATGGGTAGTGGTATGAATAATATACAACTATACATCTCTATCCCTAGACAGGCAAGTGATGCTATAGCCAGGTTGGCCGAGTGTCTGTAAGATGAGACTCAATCCTGGCAAGATGGAGGAGTTCTGGGTTTTTGCCCTTCCAAGGCCCCAAAGATATTTCATCATTGACTCTGGAGGGGATGGCACTCTCCTGGACAAAGCTAGTATACAATTTGTGGTTTCTTTTAGGTTCATGGTTGTTGCATGAGGACTGGCAGTTGTGGCTAGAGAACCTTTATACAGATTTGTCTGATACACCAGTTGCCACCTTTCTGGACTGGGAGGCTTTACATATTCCTTGGTCACTTCCTTTTTGGGTTTCTGCTACTCTTGAAGATCATCCAGAATTTGCAATTGGTCCAGAATATGCTGGCAAACCTGTGATGGATGCTCCTAAATTGGCTCATGTTACATCTCTGTTGCATGAGCTGCATTGGCTTTCACTTCCTTCAGTGTAATTTAAAGTGCTGGTTATTAACTTTAAATATCTATATAGGACCAGGTTATGTGTGGGACCACTTTTCATTATGCTCATCTATTCACCCTACTAGATAATACTAGATAAGATAGGATGGGCACGCTCTTGGTCGCCATCTTTTAAACAATGACATCCTGTGGGATCTAGGAAGTATGCCTTCTACAAGGCAGCTTCTTCCCTGTGGAAGCCCCATCCTTCCTAGTCATCTTAGCAGGTCCTTAACCTCCTAGTCTTCTGAAAAACAAGTAAGATGTGGTTTTTCTGCCAAGTACTGAGATAGGATGAGACCGATGAGAGTTTTTGTGGAGGACTGCTTGCTAAAGTTTATTATGGTGCTAAGTTTTTACTATTTGTGGTTTTAATAGATATATGTATATATTAATTGTGCAGTTATTCTTTTAAAACTGTTGGTTTGGATACTGGCCACATATCTTCTGTATAATAGATGGCTATATAAATATTTTAAATTTGTAAGTTCTTATAAAATTGTTCCAAAGTGCACATTCCTAAAATGTTTGGAAGGGGAACAAAAATACTTTTGTGTTTTCAGTTAAGATATCATCTACTCAAGATGATTAGGGATATAAATGGCTCTCATATTATTGCATGTATACACATATACAATAAGCATGTATACATTTGCACACATACTCATAAGCACACATGGAGAAAAATTAGAAATGTGTAACTTATAAAAATGTTTGTCTTTCCAATTTTTTCTGATTAGAAATATGAAAAATACTCAGAGCATGCTCTTCTGCTTTATTATAGAGCAATGTCAACACATTACATTTTATTTGAAAACAAGAAATAGATATATAAACAGAAGGAAATTATGAGAAGTATATATCAAAATACTTATAGACTTTACATAGACATTTCATATGTACAAATTACAATATTATCTTCTATATGAAGATGGGTGTTTGGCAAATTAATCTTATTTATGCATAGAATTATATATACTTGAAATTATTGAAGGTTCAAACCACATGGTTATTTTGCATACTTAAGCACAGCAGACATCATAAACTGGCTAACAATATTCTGTAGGTAATACAGCATAAGTTGTGCTGATCTAAGCAACCCATTTTGTTGGAAAATAAAATGCTGCTCATAAGAACCTCAATATAAACATTAGGATAATAATAAAGAAGTCATTTGGATTATAATGACTTATATGGATTCACATTTTAAATTTTCACAATTGCTGCAGAGGAATTCTAAACACTGAAATAGTGACCAAAAACTGACCACTATGGAGAAAGAATAATAGTTGGACTTAGCTCAGCATCTAATTTCAAGCATATTAGCCGCAATTCTCAATATTCACTCATCCTTCCTGTTAAAGTTAACACAATGAATAAAGCAATTTAACAAGTTACTCTGATAGAGCGCTTCATGATCTTTAATGATCTAAAATAAAAGCAGGAACAACACATCAGTGTTACAATGCATTAAGACCAATATTCAGTGTCTGGATCCCTACTTGGAACAGTAGTAGGTTTCATTGTTCTAAATCTTTTCTCAAAGCTATAGATCAAACCCTCCTATTCCATCCTGCCCTTGGCTTCCTTTGATACTTTCCCAACTGAGATTTTCCAATACTGGGCATCATAGGTCTGCATATCAGAGAAAAGAATAAAGTTAATAAAAGATTTTTGTCTCTAAAACTAGAATCCAATTAGAACGGCGAACCAGGTTTCCACTGTCCATTAGGCACTCCAGGGGAAAAAAGAATTATATTGTTCTTTACTCATTTTTAAAAAAATCAATATTCCCTTGAATTGGTTATCTCTAAAGGCCCATATACAATAGGTTGGAAATGATTTCTCATCTTTTCCAGGGTGTTTGCTTAACTACCCAACCTAACTTATAGCGTTGGAATTTCCTATTGATCTCCATTCAACTAACTAGACAGGATCTGCTTAAGATTTAAAGAACAGCCAAAATCACTTGACTGCTGTTATTTGCTGAGCTACCTATTTATTTCAGGTAGCAAAATTTTAATTCACTGGGATTTATCTAAGCTGAGCCCAAATATTATTTCTATGAAGAGTTTTGAAAACTTATTCAGAAATGTTCTGGACTTGGTGTGAACAAAACACCCTTTGCTATTCATTAATACATCCCAGCTATCTCCAGGCATTCATAAGCCCAAAATCAAGATGTTATGCAGCCTCAATACTACACAACTCTTTAAGAAGCTGAATATGATTCTCAAGCTGAAGTTCCTTTCGAAAGAGGAAGACATTTGCTTGGTGTTTTAATGTAAACTTACATAACTTTTTCACCAATATGCAAACTGAAGTTGTGGTTGCATGTTGTGGAAGAGAGCACAGAAATATCTATATTAGTGGGAATAATGTGCAGAATGCACAGTATTTGGCAACTTGCTTGTCAAGCCATGCAGTATTACAAATTATAAACAGTATGTTTTTGTGAGTGGCATTCATAAATTTAAAAATTAATTTTCATGTGCACACTTTTAAAAAACAAAATTATTAATGTAATGTGAAATTGGTTGAAAAAAATTAAGACTCGAAAAGCTAGAAAAAAATACTCAAAACCAATGTATTTGTTCATCCCTATAGTGTCCCCCTGTAATTTAATTAAAATAGAAGAATATATTCAATAAACTCTTTTGAAAAATTCATTTAGACTCCTAAGAGGTTTTTTTAATACACATTTATCTAGGCAGGACTTATGTATGCTGTTCTGTTAGATAATGGTTTCTATAAGTGTGATGTAATTTATTGTAGAAATCCTTCTGTAAAATCTTTATTTCTCCAAAATGAGCTGCAAAGAATGTTTGGTTCAGGCCACAAGTTGTTCTCAGACTAATTTTAGCAGTCCTTCGAAAGAGACCATGTCAAAACTATGGATAGTTGATCTCTCCATTCTTTGGCAACATGTTGTGGTTGCAAAAGGAAGAAAAATGGAACAGAAAAAAAAAATAGGAAAAAACATTGGTAAAGACAAAAACCATGGCTCGCATCTTGATTCTGTCCACCATAGAGGTTTATGTTTTATCTGCAACAGAATGCCAGAATTATCAGTCTTAAGTACATAATTAACAATTGATAATATAGCATTCATTTTTATGAAATAGAATTTAGAAGTGTTTTTATATACATTGCCATTTTTACATTTGGTAACAAGATCATATGTGGTTTTTTCAGTATGAGAAACTGAAAAAGATGCATAGATAGATAACAAAGTAATAGGAGGTGGTGGATATGTTTGACCTTGAAAAGTCTGAGGGGAATTTTAAAAGCATTTTTCAGATAACTGAATAGCTATCACAAACAGAGTGATGGATATAGTGTAATGGTCTTAATTTGTCAGAAGATAGATTCCAGTTGAATGTTATAAAAAGTTAAGGACAGTTCAACATTGGAATCATTTGCTATGGAGAAATAGCTGTTGAAAGGTATTTTCAGAGAACATATATCATTTTGTGCCTGCGTATGGTTTATTTAAAATTTGCCTGATAATACACTGCTTTACCTTTTGGGATTAAGTTTATATCCTAAATGTTAAATCTTAATATTATATCTGTACCCACAAACCAGTGGTTGGCAAAAAAAAAAACCAAACCCACAAAAAATTATTTTTCCAAATTATGTCTCATTTGTTACATTAAAACACATAAAATACTGCTTAGACCTAATCTAACACATATATATTATAATTATACAAAGGTTTCATGCTTCAAACATGAAATACAGGCAGTCCTTGCTTAATGTCCATTCATTTAGAAACTGTTCAAAGTTGCAGCAGTGCTGAAAAAAGTAATTTATGACTGGTTTTCACATTTACAATTGTCACAACCTCTCTGCAGTCACATGATTATGATTGAGGTGCTTGCTAATCATTGCACATTTATGATGGTTGCAACATCTTGCAGTCACATGATCACCATTTGCAACTTTCCCAGCAGTTTGTTTCCAACAAACAAAGTCAACAGGGAAGGTCTCAAGCCATAGTCAGGTGATATCTTGCTTGATAACCATGATGATACATTTGACATTGTAAAAATGGTGGTAAAATTGGATGTAGACATGTGATGCTTTCCTTAGTGAAAGCAGCTCTTAACAACAAATTTTCCAGCCCCTATTATAGTTGTAAGTTGAGGACTACCTAAAATATTTCCTGACAAAAGAAAGTTGTTATTATAGAGTAGATAAAAGTCCCGTGTTTTCACAATTGACATTTAAGAAAATCCAATAAGATTATAAAATTAAAATGATATAACATAATATGCAACATAAGCTAGATGTTCTGGCTGAAATCTGTGAATACTTTGCGGAGTACCAGGTCGATTCTTCTTGTTTCTGCTAAAAGTGAATTTCTTTATAAGAAAAAGAACCATTTGGAATCCATTTAGGGACTCACTTATGCACATCTGTTCTTTCTGCTTATCTCTGGAATGAAGTGCTAAAGCACAGAGCTTCTAAATAAATAAGTTTGTTCAGTTGTAGATATCATATCTGTTGTCTTGTCCTTAGATTCAGGAGCACAGTCCTTGCTGAATCTCAATTTAAGCTGTCTTTGTGGATGCTCCGTTCTGTATTATGGTTATTCAGTTCATTCGTTTTCCACTGAATGCTGGTCCCATTCATGGGGACAGAGGACATCTGACTTCCTGTCCGATGACAAATACAGCACAGGCATGACTGGCAAGAAAAAAATAATCAAACATTACTGGTTTGTTTGTTGTTTAATTTATTTTAGGGAAGGCTCAGTTTCAGTGGAAAGCAGAATTCTCCAGACTATAGAAAACAGAATTAGGCCTGAATAAAATCATACTCCAAAAATGGAATAACGTGTAGTAACAGTAAAATACAAAGTAAATTTATTCTTAAGTATATGTCATTGCTTGTTAAAATGTGACTAGTATGTAGTTAAATGTGAACAAAATGTACTTGTTTTGTTTCAGCTTAATTAGACTGCAAAACTATGAAACTTAGAAAAGAGATTTGAAATTGATGTAAAAATATAGCTTCTTTTAACGGGTGCTATTTGAAACAAATATGATTTGTATTTCAGCTAGTTCTCTCTTCTCTTAAAAGCAAGAAGTCAAATGACCAAATTATGAAAGAAGTGGCAACAGCTGCTTAAATTATGCTGAGTTTAGTACAATATAAAAATTCTTGAGCTTCTTTGACACTTTTTGACTAGCTCTGAATTGGTTCCCTCTTCCCCTTTGGGAAACCTTCTACTGATAATTGTCATTTCGATAAGAAAAATGTGAAGAAAAGACACTCAAGTTGTAGTTCTGGGATTATGTATAATTATTGAAGAACCAGGAATCAGCCTATTTATCGTCTGTAAATAGCTGCATCAACAGTAGTGGTGGTTGAAATGGCTGGCAGTGCTAGTAAAAATGGCACAACCTCATCTCTTTGTGGAATGAACCTTCATATAAGCCTTCAACTAATGTCTGAAAATTGACAGGCTTGTAACTAAACTGTGTTAATGGTTACCAAAATAATCTAAGATTTAATGACATCAGACCATAATGAAGCCCTCCTCAATGGTTTCCAAATGTATTAGAAAAAGTTCCAGAATTGTCAATCACTATGAGAAAATCCTGGAAATTCTCAAAGTTCAACATAACTGAAGGAAAGAAAGTTGGAAAAGGCTGCTGTAAAACATCCAGATAAATGTTCTCAAATGTTTGTTTAGACAGAAAGTGGGTTCTATAATTTAAATATCAATATTTCAAAACATGGGATCAACATGGAAATGGATGAATAGTATTCTTTAATATTTATCTTTCACATTTTATTCTTCAATATTACTTTTGATAGGGTTTAATTTAATCTTTTTGGCTCTTACCTGGAAACAGTTTTTGAACTTCTTGCTCACAAAATAGAGTGCTATAGGATTTATGCAGGAATTGATGGTTGCTAGATTAAGGCTGATATAATCCATAGTCAACAAAAAGCTAGAATCAAAAACAGAAAATGTTACAATCTTCCAATGGTGGGCAAATATTCCTCAACCATTATAATTTTGTGAAACTATAATTCACAGCTATGTCTTCTTCAAAACCCTCCAGTGTCTCAGGTAAAAATAAGTTACAGAATTATAGGTGTTTAGGAGATTTAGAAGAATTAGGACTATGAAGCACATCATTCAAATAACAAAGCATTTATAAATGAACAGAAGCATAATACAAAACCTTGGGTTATAAAAAGTAAAATTCTGGAGCCATTTAAAATATGATGCGAGTTTGACAGGAAGAATGATGGTATAACAAGAAGTCTCAAGTTACAACTGAGCCCAGAATTATGAGCTAAAGCCATAGTGGTTGTTAAGCAGGTCATTCTGATCTCACCCAATTTTACAATCTTTTTTGCAGTGGTGGTTAGGTGAGCACTACAGGTGCTAAGTAAATGTTGCCATCGCTAAGCTAACGCTGCAGTCATTAAGCAAACACAATGATGGTTAAAGCAAACCCACAATGGATTTTTTTTTTTGCCAGAAAATAGACGTAAATGCCATCCTGCAGGAAAAAAAAACATTGCAAATTGTAGTCATGTGACCACTGAATGCTGCAAAAAGCTGTAAATGTGGGACAGTTGCCAAGCAACCAAAATACAATAACATAATGTGGGGGAGAGGGTTGGTCATCAAAACTGGGTTGTAAATATCTTTTGGTTGGTTCAATGTTCACTGTTGTTAAGTGCTTGCTCATAAGTAAATATTATCTGTATTTCGTATAATTAAGATAATTAAGAAGAAACAGACTAAAGATTACTATCCTTTCTAATTATTTGGGAGTAGGCTTCATAGAGGTTAATTATAAGATCACCTGGATAATTACTGGAATAGCTGGAAGGCAATTGCCTTTTCACCTGCTTCAAAAAAAGTTAACATATTACAAAGCTGTAGGTTGCCTGTGATCACCAAATCCTTGGAAACACTGCTCTTTAGCTCTTCACCAAATAGATGCTGAATTTTAATGTGTAATGTAGAAGAAAGGTTAAGTTATCAAAGATACTGCATTAACATATAATTAAATGATTATATTTATATTTAATTCAAGTTTAATGTTTGTCCTGACCTTCCACAACTTTTTGGGAAATGGTTCTAGCATATTACTTAAAAATCAAATGGAACTGCAGTCTCCCAAGAAGTTGAACACCCTTATTTAGAAAGTGGAGATAAACTAGAGGAAAGACTGATTACTCTTATATTAATGAATTTATGTTATTAAAATTATGCAGTTGGTGTTCAGTATATTGTGGAGGAAAAATTAACCACAAAAATTCCACCTTAACCTATTTTTAACAATAAGGAAAATAACTTTAAAGACATTTTTGAGTCTCAGGGCTATGTACCAAACTTTCCACTCTTTTGCTGTAGAGAAAAGAAAAGAGAAAAAAAAATCTTGATATACAAAGGTAATTACATCTGTGACTCCTAATTAAGTTGTTCTTTGCTTGAAAAAGATGGTGAGCTAGCTGGTGTTTGTCCTAGATTTATGGCTCTGATAAGTGCAATCACTAGAGATTGCAGTGTGACCAGAAGAGCCTTTGATCAGGATGGAGGTGCATAGTTGTGACTCTTCAGGTACAAAACTACAGTGAATCACATTCCTATCATTTGCTGGTTAGACTATTCAACTTTACATGGGATGTCCTTAAGTTTTGGGTATGTCCAAAACTTATAGCTGAAATTGAACATAGATGCCTGCTTGCAGTCCAGTGAAACTGGTTCAGTACATTGCACCTCTGCGATTTTAATTACCTGTAAAGTTCTGGGCTCAATTGAAGATGGTAGTCAGTATATATAAAGCTCTTTTTTGCTCAATTCTTTGTAGCTTTGGGACCTTCTATGCCAGGTAGATTCTGTCCATTCTATATGTGTTAGCTAATGAGTAGTTTGGATTCTCATTCCTTCAGGAATGGGGACTTGGGAGTATGATCTTTTTAGTTGTAGCCCCTTCACTTAGGAGCTATTTGGTAAATGGCTTTCACCTAGTGTTTAGTAAAGCAATAAAAACAGTGCTTTTCTGCAGGTCCTTAGGAGAGGAGAACATTAAATAAGGCAACCAGCAGTATCTTGGGGAAGTTGTTAACTGCTAAGGAGCATTGGTTATGTTTTATGTTGATTAAATGGTCATGTTTTTATAATCACAAACAGTACAGAGTTCATTAGTAAGTAGAATATAAATACTTGTATAAAACATAAATAATAAAATGTTATGTAGTCATGTTAACTCACTTATTAGTAAGTAGAATATAAATACTTGTATAAAACATAAATAAAATGTTATGTAGTCATGTTAACTCACTTATTGTGTTGCATTCATCTGTCATCAAATTATTTATATCATAATTAAAATAGTACCTGAAGAATTCACATCTATTGGGGTCATATTCCTTATACAGCATTGATCTCAGTATCTGGCTTAGATGCAAAGGAAACCAGCAAAGAGCAAAAATCACAACTAAACAGAAAACTGTTTTAGCAACTTCTCGGCGCTATGGGAAAAAAAAGACAATGATCTGCAAACATAAGCCAAGGCACATGTGAAGCAAGTAAGGAAGAAAATATGGAAATTGCTCAAATGAGCAACAGTCAAGAAGAAAAGATTCATTTATTTTTAACAACTTGTCAAAACATATTCACTTGTGGAACAAAAAATTCACAACCAAAAGTATCAGAGAAAGTACTTGTAGTTCAAATATTATGAAGGCAAGCAGAGGTGGGACACTTGGTGTAGCTAACTTGCCGCCATGTTGCAGCCAACTCACTGCGGGGCAATTTGCTGAGAGACAATTCAACAATTCAATTGAAATATTTAAAATAATTTTAAAAATATTTTAATTTTTATCATTCAGATTTCATTTTGTTCGTCCTTTTTCATCCTTTATTTAATTATTCTATTCAACCATTTCTTTGATATTAGTGTAACTCTTGTCCCACATCAAGTTAGCCATGGTGGGTTGGAATTGTCCTAGACCCAGCAGAGGTTGTATTTAATTAGATAACAACCCGTTTCAAAATAATTCAATGTCAACATAATTCAACATAAAAAATATCAAATTGGTAATCAGACTATATCCATTCTTTTAAAAAGATGTATTATTTCAACAAAACTTTTAAAATATGGTAAGATACAACAATACCAAAAGTTATAAGTTATCAAACTTTGTGGTACTGTAATCCTCTAACACTTAAAACAGAATTCATCTTTCTCATTAACTTGATATTCAGGAATTTGGTTTAAATAATACAATTAAACTAAAGCTAAACTGAAACCCTTGAGAAAAGCAGTGCTTTTACTCTATATTGATTGAATGATGAAGAGAAAAATCAAAATAAAAAATTCTCTTAGAGAAAGATGACATTTCTTGATAATAAAATGTTAGGAAATTTGATCCCTGATGGTTCTCATTCAATTGGCATTTTGAAGAGCTATAAAGACCTGGCTGTTCTTTCAGGCCTTGGACTATTATTTATTATTTGTTTTGGTGGATGGTGCCCACTTTGTTGAATGTCAATTGTGGGCAGCATGGTTTATTTTTTTGGGGTGGGTGGGTGGGTTGTTTCAGGTTTACCATTTTGCTCTTCTTCCTATCATTTTTCTTAGTCATCCTGTTTTGTTATTGCTTGCTGTACTATTTTTGTATTGTTTTCATGTTTTGTGAACTGCCCAGAGTTATTGAAGTTGATCATTGTCAGTGAATGAATGAATGAATGAATGAATGAATGGTTGGCAATGATAGGAGCTGAGACAGTGGTGGTATTCAGCTGATTCACACCAGTGCGATAGAACTGGTAGCTAAATTTTTATTCAGTTTGGCGAATTGGCTAAAACCTCGCCCCTCCCCTCCCCCAGCCATTCCTCCCCTCGCCCAGGCTCTCCTTGCTGGGCAGTTCACCTGAGTTTACTACAGCCACTTCATGCCGTGACATCACCTGAGGGGAGGGGAGTGGGAGCCTCTCTCACTTCCTTTCAGTCCATGCCAGTTGGAGCACATGTGGCTGTGAGAGAAAGAGAGGCCAGGCGAACCAGACCCAGACACTTCCCAGTTCCCCTCATCCCAAAAGCACCATCCTCACACTATCCCCTCTTCTAGTGGTTGAACCCCATCTCCATCTCCCTCTCTGCTGCCGGGCGATCCCATGTTCCCTGCTGCTGCCAAGCCCAGTTGCAGAGGCCGGTGTGTACCAGACAGCATTGGTGTTAGGCCCAGCAGAGACAAAAAGAGGGAGTTGGGGAGAGTCAGAGACCTATCAGGAGCATGAGCCCTGCTCAAATTCCTGGGGTGGCTCCAGTACAGTTGCTGGTGTACCATGATGGTAGTTGCATGGCTGGGACATCGAAAAGGAAAAGCCAAACGGTGCAGGTGCAGAGAAAGGAAGCAAGAAAGCCTTCCTGTCCACTCCCCTCCCCTCAGGTGATGTCAAAGCATGAAGCAGGTCTAGTAAGCTTGGGCGAGCCACCCAGTGAGCCACCCAGGTGAAGTGAGGAGTGGTTGGGGTATTGCAGGGGTGAAGCTGCATCCAGTTTGCCAAACTGAACAAAAAATTACCAGTTCTATGAATCTGGTGTGAATTGGCTGAATCTTACCACTGCATATGGTAGTGATGGCGAACCTTTTAGGAATTGAGTGCCCAACTGTGAGGCACACATGTCGAAAACTGTAAGACCAGCTGGCCAGCAGGAGGCAAGGCATCACAACACCAGTAGCTCTGCAAGAGGCGCAATCTTTTTCTTTAGTGAGCTTCTGTTTCGGCGTTTGCAGGAAACTTCTGTTTCCCTGTAAACAACAGTGAGAAACACCACGGAGAAATGCAGTGGAGCTGAGCTGGGCCGATACTGCATGTGCCCACAGAAAGGGCTCTGAGTGTCACCTCTGGCACACATACCATAGGTTCGCCACTACTGGCATATGGCATATATACATAGGATTAAATAGAGTATTTTGGATGTTCAGTAGTAGTAAATGAATAGAGAGGGAAATTGTATCTCATTGAGGCCTTTGAAGAGAGGGGCCGGGTGAAGAAAGCTGCCAGGTGAGGTAAGGCAAGGCTGGGCCTGACAAGGAATGGTGGGGAGGGGCAAGGCAAGGTAAGGCCTGGTGTAGTGATGAGAGGCCAGGTGAGGCAAGGCACCCCTCGACATGAATGGAGTTGGCCATGCCCACCCAGCCACGTCTACCCAGCCAGTCATTAGGGCAGAGAATTGATTGTTAAATTGTTTGAATCCCACCACTGAGCTGGGACCCAATACTTGGAATAGGTCATAATCAAAGTAGGCTCTTAGTGAACAAAAAATCCATTTAGGAAGTAATTTGAACTCTGTAATAGGTTACCTCATTAATTGTTTGCACTTTAAATTGCCCTAATGTTCTGATTGCCCAATTACATTAAGTCAAAACTCACCTTTCTGTTTTCAGAATGAATATTGTTGAGATCAAAAGTTTACAGGATAAAGCTTTCATGACAGTGACTGGAAATGCATGTCAAAACCATTTTTTCCTTACCTGCTTAAGATGTTCACTGAGAGCAATTCTCAAATTACTCTTTCTCCTGTTCAACATTTCACAGGTCATCAGGGTATAAAAGAATGCCGTGCAAGCAAGTGGCATGCAGAAATAGAAACCAAAGAGCCACCATTCTTTTACTTTACTATAAAACTGCAAAGACATCAAATATGACAGGTTGTGGCTAAGTAACTTGCAGTACCATTCTATAATTTAGAATATGCAAACTACATTCTTCACCATTAGAAGCTTCCAAAACTGTGGATTTCAAGGCTCAAGGTTTAGAGCAATGGCTATCCTGTTTGAAGAATTTTAAAATTCTGATTCTCACTTCTGGAAAGTGCCAAGCTGAGAAATTGTTCTATACCAGAGCCCATTTATGAGTTGTGAGTCAACCTGAGTCAGCAGAATTCTGGGAGTTGAAGTCCACAAGTAATAAAAGGGCCATCATTTCCTACCTGTGCTCTACACAAGAGTAATTGGCATAAATACAACCACAAAAATTATCACAATTGAAACTCTTGGGAAAATATTTCTATCTTTGCAAATCTTTGTTGATTTGAAAAGACCATTTCATAACAATCAGGACTAATTTAAGACATTCTGCTGCCTAAAATGCTATATTATATACCTCCTGTTCCTAAATAAATGGACCTTGGCCAGTCACATCAGCAGAATTCTCTCACAAAAGTTGTTGAACCTGGATTATAGGCAGAATACACAGGCATTAAACATATTTTTACATATGCTTTAATTTTTCTAATATATTTGTCATAAAATGGAATAACGAGAATGCGATTTAATTTGAAGTAATAATGTGATTAAGTTGCATTATTTACTGGTTTATAATAAACCTCTGTAACACATTTTCAAAACATATTCACAGCCCCAAACAATATCTATTTAGAATTAAAGCTATTGAAGCTACTGAATACATCAAAACTACTTCTAGATTACACTTTGTTGAGACAGAATCTTACAGTCCAAAAATTTGAAGCATGTGGCTTCCACCATGCCGCGAGGCTTCCACACATGCATGTGGCTTCCACCATACTGCGAGGTCGACCAAGCAGCTTTTCAGGGCTTGCTCCGCTACATCTCTGCTCTCCAGGGCAGCATCTACTTTTCTGCACTGCTGCTCTTGCTTGGAGAGAGACTTCTGCAATTTAGCAGTTGTGAGCCGCTGCTTTTCTCTAACTCCCACCCAGAGAGCGCTGTTGAATGCTGTTTCTCTCAGCTGCCCACAGTGCTTTTCAGATGAAACTTAGAAGAAAGCAGTGGCTCACAGCCGCTAAATTGGTGTTTCTCCCAGGAAGAGCAGCAGCAGTGGGCGGCAGAGAAGCAACAGCTATTTTGAATGCGTTTTTGGATGGAACTTAGAGAACCAAAAGCGGGGCTGCTAAATTGGTGGCTCTCCCAGCAAGAGCAGCAACCTGGAGAGTACATGGAGCGTTTCTGCAACCAATGGTGTGTTCCCTGACCCACCCTAGGCAAAGGGCGATGGGGGCAGAGGATCCGGAGCAAGGTTGGCCTGGCCAAGGCAGCTACCGGAAAGCAAGCAAGCATGGGGATGGGGATGGAGGGGACAGCTTACTAGGCCTTGCTGCATGATGTGTGTGATTGAGCCAATGCAGCAAGGAGGCAGGCAAGGCCAGGGACTGGGGCCTAGCTAGGCTGCACCGTGTGTCTGATGGTCCCACGGCGGGGAAGGCAGGCAAGCGGGGAGATGTTGGGCCCTAGCTAGGCCACACTGTGTGCAATAAAGCGGCTGCAGCATGACCAAGTACCCAAGCCCAGGAACAGATGGGGGTGGTGGCTAGCTAGGCTATGACTTGCAGGCTTAGTTACCCAGGCAGGCAGATCAGCACTGCTCAGTTGCACTATTGCATGGGAACTGGGAAGCAGGCAAGCAAGCGGTGTTCAACTCAGGAGCCTCAGTGTGCTACACTGGGGAGGTGCGCAAGGTGAGGAGTGATGGCGCAGGGTGTTGCGAGCAGGTGGGCCGGGCAAGTGGAGCCAAGTACTGAGCAATCAAGTGGGTGGGGCTAAGCAAGTGGGGGCGGGCCAGCAACTGGGTGGGGGCAGGGCCAGCCAGAGCAAATTTTGTTGGTTCTCTGAACTAGTCAAAATTTCTGCTACCAGTTCATTTGAACTGGTCCGAACTGGCTGAATTTCACCTCTAATGCAAATGTAATAATTAAATCATTAACTAAAGAAAGTTCAGCCAGAATAAAAATTCCATCCCTACATTAAAGTCACATGATTAATGGCTGTTCAGGTTTTAATGGGTAATTTTAAGCAATGTTAACTTAGATAGCTTTTCTATTTTATGAGTAAAATCTAGAAAGGTACAGTACTAACATTGGTGTTATCTTTTGATATGCTGCTGTTCAATAATAAGTCCACTAAAATTTTGTTCTCACAACTATTTTTCACCACAATTGTTCTTAAAGATGGTAAGACCTAAGGCTAAGAGCTCATTGCCTAAAACTACAATTTCATCAGAAAATTAACTGCACAGGAAAAATGCTCTATACTTTATTGAGATAGGCTTTAGTAACAAGAGTCTTGCAGGTCTGCCTCAATTTTCCACTCCTTCCTTCTTGAACTCCCGGAGAAAGTCCAGCCTAACTCTCTTGTATTTTGCCTATCTGGACATAACACATATTTCTTATTTGCCTAATATCCTCTGGACTCCATCTACAAGGTCACCTTCCTGGCTCCTTTACTAGGACATTCCTTTTTCAGTAAAATGAACATCCTATACAGTCATGCATAAATAATCTTATAACTAATTTCTTTAGCTGAACAGAGCGGCTGGATTCCTGTAACGTGCAAAGTCGTAACATGGTTGCTTTGGGCTTATCATATACTCACTCATTATTTGTCATCCTTAAGCAATCCCATTTTATGTTTTATGTGAAAATAATATTGTGCCTTTTTTGCAGTTATCTTAGTCTCTGAACTATTATATAATTTGGATTTGTATGTAACCAACTGTGATCTGCGGTATTCCTTAACCCAGGGAACCTATGGCCCTCCAGTTGTTGAATTAAAACAGAGTTTCTGTACAGCAGAGCAGATGATACAGCAGACAAATTCCTCAGCATGTCACTTTCTCACCATAAGTATCTTTCTCGTATAAAAAGAAGAAGAAATAAAGTAAGAGTATGGACCAGACTGAATTGGCAGGAGATGAATAAGGCAGGTGTTTTAATCAGGGTATTGAGTCTCTTGCAAGAGAAAGAAGGTAGGAAGCAAAGAAATAAGAGGTTCTCTTACAGAGAATAAGGTTTTGATCTGTCTTCTGTGTATGTTGTGCTTTGTGGTAGATAATCACTGTAGTCTCAAAACTGACTTTTAATTTCCAGCAATTAAATACTTCCTATCTCTGTATTAAAATCAAAGAACACCAGGAGTCATGAGAATTGCCTGTCGAACAGAAAGTGCGGTCTGTTACCTTTTAAGGCTTTTAAGAATGGCTTTGATTCCAAAAGGTCCAGGTTAAGAATGTCTTCTGTGTATAATTGGGCCCTGCTATCAGTAGAAAGATTAACTGTCTTGCTTATGTGTCCAGCAAAAAGAGGCCACTTAACATGTCTTAGTCTGGAAAATGTGGAGTACAGGCTGCTTTTTCCAGTTACTCTGATTCTCTAGTTGTTTTAACCCCCTGCCTGGAATGTAACCCTTTGCATGGTATGCTGAAAGAATTGGTGGTCTGAGTGAATATCAGTCTTGCCTATATGCATTTTCTGTACATTTCTATATATGAATAGCAGGCACACACACAAGAACATACACTGATATGTCAAGTGAAACAACTCCTATTCCCAATAATTTGTTATGAGTTGGATTGGTATATAGGGATTCTTTATCCTCATCTCCTTTCCATTTAGTTGTTTATTCTGATGCTGTTTCACTTGTTTCCATACGAGAATATAATCATGCAAATAGCTAAGGATTATGTTCGGCTCTTTATAGTCAGAAATCTGCTATTTTGTTTATGCATAACTAACCAGAAAAGCTAGCTTTGGAATTAGATTAAACCTTGATTGTAATTAATAAATGGTGATTTACTTTTACAGGCATTGTTTACATGTGAACCATCAAACAAAAATAGGATTGCCCCCCCTTTCTTTCCTTACCAGATCCTGTTAGATATATTAAGGTTTCAGTTTATAAAGTTCTCAATCAGTCTTTCTCACCAGTGATGCTATTAAAAATGTCTGCGAGATAGTTTTAGTTAGTTAAATATAGCAACGATAGAACTAAAGGCGATTTTGTAAAGACATGCTTCGTATTAAAAGTAGGCAAATTTAGCATGAATCTGATAAAAATGGGCTCTGCTAATAATGCTCTCTGACCTAGATTCCACAAATTGATATAACTTCTACATGTGAGTTGCACCAATGTAAATCTAGCAGAAAGAACTGCTCTTGAAGTTTCTTCAACTGAGCCTTGCACCCAGTACATAGAACAACAGAGCATAATTTCAGCAAGAAATTAATGCTTGTTCTGGAATTTTGGATACTCTTATGCAAGCACACATTTAATATGCCTTCATGGCTGGAAATGGCAAGATATGCAATCCAAAATTTCATTAGACTGATTCATCACCGATTCATTTAATATGAGTTCTCTCTCCCTGTACCTGCCAGTTTGTTACCATATTTTTCGGTGTATAAGACACACTTTTCCAACCCCTAAAAGTGGGTGAACATTGTGATGTGTCTTATACATTGAATACAGCCATCAAATACGTTTTTAGCCTCCATGCATCTTGTATTCCCTCACCCCCCCCCCCCCCAGCCTCAGAGGCATTTTGCACGACTTCAGAAGCCTCCGCAGCGCTCATTTTCTCCCAAAAATGGACAAAAAATGATCCTTTTTTTGCGAAAGTGAGCCCTGCAGAGGCTTCTGGAGCCTTGCAAAATGCCTCTAGGGGCTGGGCAGGGGTGAGAATACAAGATGTGGGGGGGGTTGGGGGTTTCGGAGGCCAAAAAATGGGTAAAAAAACATGATATTTTTAGCCTCTCAACCTCCCTGCGCATCTTGTAATCTCTCCCCTGCCCAGCCCCCAGAGGCATTTTGCAGGGCTTCAGAAGTGTCCGCAGTATTCATTTTTGCCAAAAAACGGACGAAATTTCTTTCCCCCAGTCCCTAGAGGCAATAATCTTCATTATTCTCTTTCACTCTTCTTCTTTTCTTCCCAGAATCACTCAGCTTTTATGGCCTTCCAGCATTTCCAGCTTTGAGTATTTTCTATCGTCATCAAATGGCTATTTTTTAACTAAAGTTTTTTTTTTCATTTTGATAAACTTGTAGATCCTAAGTCTGCAAGCACTACTGTGAAGAGATGATGTCACATTTGTTCACGTAATGATTGTAATTGTAAAGATTGGGTAATTAGCTGTATATTTACCAAATTTCCAAGATTTGTGGTAGGAATATGATATATAAGCTGTAGACAGCATAATCGTTTGAATAAGAAGAAAATGGGGTACAAGCTTCTCTTTAGATAATTACATACATCAGTTTTGAATGCATTCTCTTTTGTAACATTAACTAATTTTGCCAAGGTTTAATAGGCAAACCACCCATCCTTTCCAAATGCAACTTTTTTTTTCTTGTTTTCCCCTAATCTAGATGAGTCTTATACTCCGGTGTATTTTATACACTGAAAAATATGGGTAATTTGATCTCCAGATTAATGTATACAGCAAGTGACTAGTGGTAGATGGTAGAAATGGCTGCTGGGTCTGTTTCTGTAGACAAACTGCACAACTGTTTCTATGCCTGTCAGCTGTTAATTGATTTACTTTTGCACACAAAATTTCACCTCAGACGTCTGAGGGACTTCAGACTACCACCAAAGGTGCTTAGGAATTTCTATTCCTGCGCTGTAGAGAGCATCCTGACAAGCAACATCACAACCTGGTTTGGGAATAGCACCATGCAAAACAGACAAGCAGTACAGAGGGTGATACGCTCAGCTGAGCACATCATCCGCATCAAACTCCCTGATCTACACTCCATCTACAACAAACGCTGCCGAACCAAAGCTAAGAAGATTGTGGAGGACCCCAGCCATCCCAACAACAGACTGTTTACCACAATGCGATCAGGAAAGCGTTTTCACTCCCTGAAGGCAAATA
>JAEANM010002058.1:5908-25609 GCA_017656035.1 Myanophis thanlyinensis
AAGTAAAAAGACAAATTATCATTTTTATGAACATGTTTTTAATTGTTGATACATAATGCTTGACTGAGGCAATTGTGTGTTTTCTGAGACACCTATTATTTATGGTAGACACAGCTAAAATCTGTATTACATATTCAACCAGATATAGTTCTGTATACTTATCAGAAAAGAAAAAAAAAAACTTTCAGGAGTCCAAAGTTTGCATCATTGCGAGTTTTCTGATCGTGGGGATAATCGCTGCTCTCATTTCTAAAAAAAAATAATTTTTATATCAGCCACAGTGCTGTAACAGAGAGCCTTAAACTAGTAATGATGAAGGTGTACATGTATGTCTTTATACACATTGAAAAACTGTAATTAAATTATATTAAACTAATGACATAGTTATAAGCCAGAAACAGATGGGACTCTGATCATATTTCTTACTATGCACCAGTGGTTGGAAAACCTCTTGGCAATAGTACTATATATTAACAATTCAAGTTTGCTGCACAACACATGCAAATCTTTTATCTTGGTGTGCCTCTCCTACTAATCTAGTAGCAGCATAATTTGATGCCTCTTAACTCACAATGGCCAATGACCTGTGCTTAGGAATGTAGACTATGGTTGGGAAAGAGGACTTCCTGAAGTGCAACAAGGAAAAATAGGCAAGCATTCAGGAAACAGTCTTGCCTTATCACGTTCCTATTTGGAAAGCATTTTAAGCACAGTAATAAACAAAAAGAAACAACTACTATCTTTAAAGTGTTGAATCCAGAAAATCTAGCACTGTAAAGAGCAATTCTCATCAAATCTCCCTTTTTGCTTCTATGTTAATTTCTACTTTTTAAAAATACATATAGATTTATAGGAAAGCTTGTTTGTTTCTCATCAGGTGAAAAACATGCAACCTGATATTTATTTTACAAGTGGATTTCTTGCAGTTCTTCAGAGGAAGTTCATTTACATATTAAACTTATATTGTATTATATGCACATCAAAGACTAAAAGACACACATAAAAAACTAAGACAGTGACATAGAGATTAGTAACGTATGTGTTTTATTAAGACTCAGCAACTTATAACTCTGCAGATAGTCCTGAAACCTTAATTCTCACCAGATGCAGCATGGCCAATGTTACTTTAGCAGGTTGCTCATTCTTAGCTCACACCAAATAATGTTTTCACATTGTTATACTGTACATGATGGCTACTTATTTCACATCCTTCTCTAAGAGGGAGACCACATGAAGACTTTCAGATTATCCAGCTCACTTATAGGAACCTATAGCAAGTAACATCAAGAGCTGTGGTTATACCCTTCTGAAGTAAGCTGGTCTTTACTGTAGTGGATTGGAGTATGATTGTTATATGACTTTCAACAAGTCAACAGTTACAAGTAAAAAGCTGTTTTCCTCCATAAATGGAGACATACAATCAGTTTTGAGAGAAATACATTCTAAAAGTGGTGTAAGCTACAAGTCAAGGCAGCAGACTCAGATCTCCCTTTCTTCAAAGAAGAATGTTTCCATTATTAAAAGACATTAGGAAAGAAGCATGAGTGAACACAAACCAACATCTGAGACTTGAGGATGTTGCTTGACAATAACAGCTCCTGCATACCATCTTAGAGGAAGAATGCACATGCTTAATAGAGACATAAAATAACATGTTTATTAATTAGAAATGCAAATGAATAAAATGTTTTTTTGGAAAATTGACTATTCAGGAAAGTAGGGGTAAAGTTCAAAATAAGAACATAAGCAGTGTCCTGCTGTCTATATAGTCCACCAATTTCTTCTCACGCTAGCCAACAACTGCACAAGGAAGCCTCTGGTTTCCCAGCAGATGCTTTCAGAGTCACACTACTAATAGTAGTCACACTACCATTAAGGCCAAAAGCCACTGATTCCCATGGATTTCATGGATTTAGCCAGCATTTTGGAAGTCAGCCAAACTACTAGCTGACACTCATTTTGTGTTAGCAAATTCTAAAGTTTCATTAAAAGTTCTGTTTTTTTTTTTTTCTTTTTGTGTAAGGATGGTTCCAGGATTCAATTTCATAGGGTAATCTTTGGTTCTAGTACTTTGGGAAGGTGAAAACATCTTAATCTTCCATTTTATCCATGTCATGCACATTTTTATACATCTCAATCATGTCTCCTCATTTACCTTCTTTCTAGACTAAAAAGTCCCAAATGTTCCAGCCTTTCCTCATACAGAAGCTGCTCCAGCACTTTGATCATCTCAGTTGCCCTTTTCTGAACTATATCATATATTCCAATATTCCAGAGGCGTTCACACTGTTGATTTACACCAAGGGCATTATAATGTTGGCATCTCTATTTTCAATATCATTTCTAATTATCCCTAACAAGCTTTTGGCCTTTTTACAGCAGATGCACACCCTGTTGGAACCATAATGTTTACTCCATTACTCCATGAGTAATGTTTACTCCATTACTCCAAGAGCTCTTCCCTCATCAATCACTGTTATTTCAGATGTAATTAGTTTCTATGAGTTGTTAATATTTTGGCTCCAACGTGCATTATTTTATCCTTGTTAATACTGAATGGCATTTGACATTTTGATACCCATTTCCTTATTGTGCAGAGATACTTATTGCTTTTGCCACTCTGAACAGTTTGGTGTCGCTGGCAAACTAGACAACTGATCATGCCCAATTTCAGAACTTTCATAAATACTTTTACAAAGTATCATTCCCCAGACAAAAGGCAAAGAAAAAAAATTGATCTTCTTATTTCAATATTTTTGGGGGATATGGGGGAGGGAACTGTTTAAGTCTGAATGTTAGCTCCTCTTCTCTCTCAAGGCTGGAACAGGAAGTCAAGTACTAGAAGCTAGAAAAACCCTCAGAAACTTCACTAAGCATATGGATAAATCTCCTCCAAAATTTCACATTTAACTCCTTCTCTTCACCATTCTTTTTTATGGACAGTTTCTACCCAAATTTCTCTGGCTAGAACTTTGTTTCACTTCTCCTCTGATTAGTTCCAGGCATCAGCCCTAGCAATCTCTTAGCCTTAATCGACTTAGTTATGCATGATATATGTTTGTCAATTAATATAATTCTGATGTAATGCCTTTTGACCCTAAAAGCCACCTCAAGATCTTGAGGAGTAACTTTGAGGTGACTGCCCTCAGTGTTATAGTCCCCGTGACAGGGCATTCCACAGCCCTATGTCCCAGTTTCCCACACTGGAAAGAGATTGACCAAAAGAAAAAAGAGAAAAAAAAATCAGAAAATAGATTCTGAAAAAGCAAGGAGAAGTTATGAGATAAATTGTCCTACTTTCTTCAGCTATCATCCACAAACCGTTCCCCAATCAACTTAAGATGAAGAGAGTGAGGCCTACAATTACCACCAAATCTAAGCCCAATTACATAGCCCAAGAAAGGTTATTAAATTTATTTCTTAATTACAATTTATTGAACATAATTATTAGTACTTTTCTTTTAGCAAGGATATATTAAATTCTTTATTCAGTTGAATGTGTATTTTGCTTCCCACGTCTTGTTCCTCCTCTTACATAAATCCTAATTCCTGTTTTTTATAATCCAATTTTGTTCAGGTGTTTTCTACTCATTCCAACTTCTGCTTTCAAAAACTTGATGGAGCAGTAGCATAATACATAGTTTTAGTCGGAATGGGACAACTCATCACAGACTACTGGCTACAGGACAATGTATCACGACACAATTTAACAATTCAACTTAATTAATTTTTGTCATTCACATTTCCTTCCCCCCCCCTCTTTTTGCATCCTTTATAAATGATTCTATTCTATCATTTCTTTGATATTACTGTAACTCTTGTCCCACAGTGAGTTCTCATGGAGAGTTGACTGTGAAGAGTTATCTGATGGTGAGTTAGCTCTTGAAAATTGGCCATGGCAAGTTAGCTGTGGTGAATTGGCTGTAGTGAATTGTCATAGACCCTAGTTTAGTATCAAATTCTCTCTTTATTGTTTGAGAATTTAAGATTCATAATTGCAAATATCAGATGGTTTATGAAAAGTGTTACTGGCATTACAAATATGGTGGCTCTAATTTGCTACTTGTCTATTACTGATACCCAAAAATAAATCATTTGTTCTGAGCATAATATTTACACCATCTTCTTCTTGTGGACAAAATCAATCGTATCTGCTGAAGCCTTTTCCATGTTCAAGGATGAATTGAGATTTTTTTCCCACCAGCATCAAAATGCCACAAACATTTCTTTCTTATTGTAAATGTAAAGTCTAGAAGTAGAAAACAAACCAGTAGGCAACATTTATTGCCAAAATGAGCTAATCTTTTATTCCCATAAGAAATTAGGATAACTTTATATATTGGCAGTTGTCCTTGAATCAATAACATTTATTTATCAGATTTATATTCTGCCTTTTATTCTGAAATGTATAGACATACATTTCCCCCTCCTATTTATCTTTACAACAATCATGTGAAAAATGTTCGACTCAGATACAGACTATTCCAAAATCACTCAATAACCTACCTGTCCAATTCCTAGTCAATAAGAGGCCACAAGAGGCCATTTTAACTCTGACACTCTACTGGATAAATTAAACAATTCTTCTACTTGTTAGCATTAACTTTTACAGTTATAAAGCCCGTATATCTGGGCAATTATTTATAGTGCTTCTTTGAAATTCCATCTAACCATCATATTTTCTTAATCGGTAATATTAATACCTGAGACTGAAAGGAATCTCCTTGCACCTTTTCCAATTAACAAATGTTATTTTTTTAAAAGAAGCTGCACACTTTCTATTAAAATGTGTTAATCTGAGAGACATGAGCTATATGGGATACATCTAAATTGCTTCATTTCACCCTCTCTAATTTCAAGAGTATTAATACAAAGAAGAGGAAAGAGACAACCTACATTCAGTAATGTATTTTGTAAAACTGTTGAAGGATGTGATCAAGATTTCTACCTGCTTAGTATCCACACAATGTCTTAAACAATCATACTTTCTCAGCATGGAGAAACTTTCAATGACTAAAGCAGAGTGAAAGAATAATTGCTCCTCAGAACTTGTCTTATTTCTAAAAGTACTTGTACACTTTGATCACCTCTCCATCAGTGTAGTATTTCTTTTTGCAAAATATCAGCCAATAAAATCACCCCTTTCTTTCCCCTCTCCCCTTTCTTCCCTCCTTGTTTCTCCTTAGCATGCAGAAATTTTAATAAGTCAACATTTCACTAGTGATGTTTCTGGAGATAGCAACAGAAAAGAAGAGGGAGTACTGCCCTTGGAAGCTAAGCAATTCCAAGATGTCTCAACAGCTCATGATCCTCTTTGCCAAAGTTTCCCATGAGGTGGCCAGTCCAACAGAAAATACCCATTATATTTTAGTATTGTGGAATATTTAAATAATATTAATAAGTTAATAAAGATATTAAGTTAATATTTAGATATTAACTTCTATCTTGAATATAAAAACATTATTTGTTCTCATTATTCTGTGTCTCTATGTTTCAGGAAGATAATATATAATATTATGATTATAATATGATGATAGATAGATAGATAGATAGACTAAACATTTTAAATGAATAAATTAGAGGTGGACCTTATAAACTATTAAACTTTACCATTAATTTATCAGTGACTTACTTTTACAAACAGGTGATTTTCCTGTCCATTTCATGTCTGGTTTACATGTCCGGTGTTCTGATCCACCCGCAAGAAAAAATCCCGGCTGACACGTATATACCAGAGTGTAGCCTAATGTAGGTAGATCTATTGCTTTTACATCTACGTTTGCTGGCGTCTCTGGCTGTCTGCAACCATGAGCTGAAAAAGTTTAAAAAGCTATTGAAATATTCTAAAAAAAACCAGCAGGAAATTAGGCCATTTGTAGGATAAGTTACAAACATTTTTATTAGTTTATACTTTTGCTTGGAAAAACCTGTTGCTAGCGTATCATTGTTATATATTTCTCTATGCTGTTAAGAGAGAAATGTGGAAATGCTGAAACTGAATGTCCTGTGACCTATTGTCCTGCACATGATGCACTGACAATCATTAGGAGGTAACAAGGAAAAAGAGAAGAAAAAAAAACCTTGTGCTTCCACGAACAGGCCTATTATTATTCTTTGGAAAGCATTCTAAACCAAAATTTTCTTGGTGGTCCTTGAATGCTCCATCTTACTGTACATGCCTGAAGAAATTTCATTTTTCATTTGCCTAAATTCCTTGAGCAAACACCTCCCAACCCATCCCCTGTCAACAGGAGAATCACACAAATGAAAAGGCTGTTTAAAGAATTACAGTTACAGGCAAGCAACCTGCTTTTCTTTATTCTGGTCTCTTGTATCACCTACAAGGAAGACTAGCAAAGTATGCTGAGGCAATTAATGAAGCAAGCCTCAAAGCAACTTGGATAGTGATGCAGGAAGAGTGAACAAGGATTGATAGCTGGGACCAGTTATGGCTTATAAAGCTATTGTCCAATCAGAAAGGCCCCACATGGAATGAAATGTATTACTCTTTCTTAAACACATAATTCTCTCTGGAGAAACCGACAATCCTTGCTGTGAAAAACTATAAAGTAGAAACAGCAGCATTTGTATAAAGTTCACCAAGTAGCTAAGAATTGGAGTAGACTTTAATGAAGTGCTTGGGGAAGAAAATATATCAGCAAAATGGTATCATAGTAAAGTGAAAAGTGGAATCACGAATAGGAAGCTAATATGGGGGTACAATCTTTCTTTGTTCTTATGGAATACTATACATAAGGGATCAATTCTGAAAGCTCTCTACTCACTTACTCAGTGCGATATAGGATTTTCTTAAAGAGAAGCCAGCTTCCTCAACAAAAGACATACGACGGATGAGATAATAGAAATATTCCAAGAAAATTGTACTGGCATTATGGGAGCCTTCTAAAACAGTTTGAATATACAGTATTGAGTTTGGTTGAAACATGAAAACCACTAATCACTGCTAAGTAAATTTTTTAAGAGATGGAAAATTTCAAATGCTGAACTTAAAGAGCTGATAAAATCTCCAATCAATCATTAATGATAGAAAAGAGAGCAATGAAATAGGAAAAAAAGCAAAAGCCTTCACTAGCCTCAAAGGACTTCCATATTGATGTTTTCTCTACAGCTCTAAAAATAGGCTTTGCCTCTTGCATTGTGTGCAGTTGATCTGCCATACTGTGAACCATTGACTCCAAATCTCAGCATAGCAGAGAACTCCTTGGTGCATTGTGTGCAGCTCGACTAATTGTGATTGTCTCTCATTTCACTCATGTGACAATTCTACTTGCAGAGGTTACTGCTTGAGCTGAGGGAGCTATTCAGAGTGCTGGTTTTCATCTATAAAGACCTACATGGCTTGGAGCCTGAATATATATATAGTACCTTTTTTATTTTTCTGCCCATCCAGTAAAATCTGGAACAGCAGCTACATTTCTCTTCCATCAAGAAGACAATGTCTTCTTCTGGAAGAAGTGCATTACTTGCAGTCACCCCTGCTCTTTGGAATAGCACTGCCCCTGAATTTTATTTAGTCCTAGTTCTTCAGGAAAGCTCTGAAGATTTTACTGTTTTAATAAGCCCTGGAACAGGGTTGCTTTATGAACCCACTTGGTATATATTGTTTCTCCAGTGTAGGTGTTTAACATTTGCTCATTGTTTGCTGAAAGCAGACTTCTTGTTGTTAGTTGTGAAGTTGTGTCCGGCCCATCGTGACCCCATGGACAACGTTTCTTCAGGCCTTCCTGTCCTCTACCATCCCTGGAGTCCATTTAAGCTCACACCAACTGCTTCAGTGACTCCATCCAGCCATCTCATTCTCTGCCATCCCCTTCTTCTTTTGCCCTCAATCGTTCCCACCATTAGGCTCTTCTCCAGTGAATCCTTCCTTCTCATTAGGTGGCCAAGTATTTGAGTTTCATCTTCAGGATCTGGCCTTCTAAAGAGCAGTCAGGGTTGGTCTCCTCTAGGACTGACTGGTTTGATTGCCTTGCAGTCCAAGGGACTCACAGGAGTCTTCTCCAGCACCATAGTTCAAAGGCCTCAATTCTTTGGTGCTCAGCCTTCCATATGGTCCATACATTGCACAGCCTTCCACATCCATACATTGCAACTGGGAAAACCAGTTGCCAGGCTTAGACTGTTTTAAATTGTTCTTTAGTTTTTGTACAATGCTTTGGCAACTGTTATTAGTTAAATACAATAATAAACTAACTTCTGAGAAGCAAGATCTTCAATCAAAATAATGCATCCAATAGTCTTCCTGAGAAGATTTTGGATGTCCAGAATGACCAAAGGAAAAAAATGGTTTTAATGCCTGTAATGCTGTTGCTACTTAGGAACTGGTCAGCTGATGAATGTTGAATCTGGATGTTGTTGTTGCTCTTCAAGGCTGGCAGTTTGTGCATATCAGATTCAATTAGCCAAAGTCCCATAAGATGGGCCAGGTTTCCAATTTATAAGTTAATTGGCTTTAATATAGAAGAGTCAGTCTTTACTGATTACTAGACAGCAACTGGCTACGATAATTATAGCAACAGGTTATCTTGGGAGAAATGCTCAAGAGATGCCATGAAATTTATCCCCAGGAAAACAGAACCTAACTGCTGTATGCTATGAAGCATAAGGCCAGTCAAGGAATAAAGGAAAGTCTCATCATTTTTTATATAAAACCTATAGAGATATCTCTGCCAATGAAGAAAACCTACATCTCATTGAATGCCTGCTATTATTTGGTATCAAGCATGTTGATATCATCAACATAGTGTTGATCCCTCATTAGATTATTTCCTCATCAAGAAAACAGTCACAATACATGGCTGTCCTAGGCCCATGGGATGTATACTTTAGCAATGGTTAGATGAGACCTCAGTGCTTCAAAGCTGACATTGGTATCACAAGTATTTCTTTGTGGTTGCAATTGCACTGGTGGTACACTACATTTCTCTGACCAATGCAACTGAAACAGAAGGTTTTCTGAAATTTAATACTTGTATCATTAATCATTTAACTGCCTTTTCACCTTGCTACTTGGATAGTGAACCAATATGAATGATTGCCTCATATCTGGTTTGTGAAGCAACAATGGCTTAAGCCAACTGGGATGGCCTTCGATCAAACAGAAAGACAAAGATTGCCTATCTGAAGATGACAGCTTATTGACATGATTAGCCCATTTTCTAAAGCTGGCCTTCAAGGCAGATTGGTAGGATTGGCAGAACACTGAAACATTTAAAAAAAATCAATGAGAATCATGAAAACGATCAACAATACAATGGAAAACATAATTGAAATAAGTCAACTATTAGTCTATTCTCATAATAAGACAAAACATTCCCAGCCACAGTTAAATAGAATTCAGGTAAATAAATTGTAAATCCTTCTAGCGTGCACAGAGGATGGAAGCATTCACAGACTAAGAAAACAATTAAGTTCACAAATATTCAGTTCAAGAATAATTCAGTTCAAGAATATCCATGTGTGTGAATCACAGAGATTATAAAGAAGAAGCTAAATAATTTTGCAAATTAGACAGTGATCCATAATGTTATTTGAGGATCTGTTTTCTCTCTGCCCATTTCAAAAATGATTTCTCCACTGAATATATTTATTATGAACTCTAAAAATAAGTTTCTACTATGTTACATTGGTTATAGCTGCACTGTAACAATATTTCCTCCTTTGTATTATGTTTGTAAACACTTTGTATTATGTTTGTAAACATTTTATTTGAAATAAGCAACTAAGTTTAATTTTGTTTTCCATCAAAGTACTTTCTAAATATGCATTTTGATGGCTTCTGACTGACAGGAAATCCCAAAATACTGGATGATATCCATTTCTCAGGATAAAAGATGTAGACAAATTAGCACTGAATCTTTGGATATAAAGCAAAATTGGGTAAGTAAAGCAAATATTTTACTGACAAACACCTTTGTTGCAATTGCATATCTATATATTCACAATTTATCTCCTCCCTCAATATTTTATCAACACACACTTGTATGGGGGGAGAGTGAATAAATTTGAAGCAAACAAAAGCTGGGAAACCACAATGGAAACATGTACTGATAACAATAATAAGCAGATATTGATGGGGAAATGTGATCACTAAGAGTCAGTAAGTTGACAATACATAATCTATTGGGAGACTTTTTAAGATTTTATCTTGAAAGAAAAGATACCTATTTCCAAATCTAGGGAGTCATACAGATGATTAGACTTGGCAAAGCTGAAATTTAAGAAATTTAAACTCAAGCAGTCTCTGACTTCATTGGAAGAATTATAGACCATGTGGTTTGCATTGTATGTAAATATCTGTCCTTCCAAAAACACCAGGATTATTCCAGATCCATTGGAACATATTAGGCAAGTCAGTTTGTAGGTAATGCTAAACATTATAAAAAAGGAATAATAACTTGCTTTAAAAAAATGTTAGTGACTGCTTTGTTTTACTTACGAATACATTCAGGTTGTATGCCGCTCCAAGTTAAATTTGAAAGACAAGTTCTTGTAGTAGAGCCCTGTATATGATAACCCTTTCTACATCTGAAGAAGACCCTGCTCCCTACCTGAAAAATGAAAAAGAGAAATTATGGCAAATTGTTAAAAACAAGCTATTTTGTACAATAAGTTAAGTTATTAAGTTAAGCATAATTTAACTTATAAGTACATTTGTATGTAAGTACCATGTATGTCTGTGCATGTGATGAATAAAATTTGATTTGATTTGATATTTAAATATAACTTATAAGTAAATAAGTTAAACTGATTTTTAATTTTTTAACCAAACTACTTATACAATTGATTTCTATATATCTATGTAATGAATGGGTGTCTTTCTCCCCACTGCACATTTAGAGTAAGAGGTCTGCAGTAAGGAATGGACAAATGACGTTTAAATCAAAATTCTGTCACAACATAATTATAATAAATAATAATCTCCCTTGTATTCAACACACATCTTTTCCTCCCTCTTCCCTCTTTTTTGGGGTAGGGGCTTTTACTTGGCAGAATAAAGCTCAGTGGTTTCATCTCAAAGCAAGAAGGCTAAGTAATTGTAATGGAAAGTTAGAAATATTTTCTTCAAAAACAATTGCTTAACACAAAACAAAACAAAACATTGATGGCAAAACTATCCCTTCCATCATACAGACAAAGCTCATGGTGTTGTCCTACCATTTTAAATAATAATATATGATAGGAATCAACAGCCTAGCACATTATCTTCTTAATTACTCTAAGATCTTTGCAAAGTTATTGTAATAGATTTTTATGTATTCATGTATCTGCAGAAGTACAATTATGTTGTTTATTTAATCAGTGCCAACTCCTTGATCTGTAAGTCTGATATTACTTGGGGGAAAATATGCTTTTACATTTTGATTGGGGATTTTCAATATAGCTTTACATTTAAATTTTCCACTGGAATTAATGGAGAAGACATCATGAAAATGATGGAAGAGGCATTTCAGTTTCTATGGTATTTACCTTTTTTCAGACACAATCTATGTTACTACAAGTATGAAAATATGTAGTAATATCTGTATTTATTATGTACAATATTTTTTCAATATCATTTTGCATGCTCTTTTTCCTAATGTATGGATTTGATCTGCAGTTTTCTGTTATGCACAAATTTAGCATGTTTCAAGATAAATTAAATTTTGATGAGTGGATTGAAAACTCTGAGAAAGATGTTAATGAAATTATTGAGATACAGTTTACACATTACATTGCAAGCACAAATTAGGTCTGTTCATTTGTTTCAGTTAAGCGAAGTTCTCCTTATTTCCAATAAAATGATAAAGAATTTTAAATGCTGATGAAGAAAATACTAAGATGGCACAGGATGTAGATTTCTAGGGAAATCAAAATTGGTCATCCTAAAATATACAATGAGTGCCAAACTGGTGTAATCGTGAAGACAACAGTTTAAAAATAGGGAGACCACTATGAGTTGTAGATCCAATTTAGGCATAAACATAGATGATCTTGGTTTGGTCACTGTCTTTCAGTCTAGAAAGAAAATAATGACAAACTTCTGAACATTTTGCTGTTGTCATGTTATGGAATTAAGGAACTGACCAAGAATTCCAGGAGCAAACAGAAAAGGTTTATTGCGCAAGGTTCAAGTAGCCATATATTGTAAGAAGCCAAAAAAAACTTGAACTCCAAGGAGTTCTGATGCAGATACTTTTATATTTTCAAGATACAGGAAACAGGAGAAACAAGTAATCTGTATATGGTCATGTATACATTTGACCCATCATGATTGGTTACAATATTGACAACCTCCTTATCCCAGCTATCCCCTGCCTGTTTCTATGGAAGCTAATATCTTGTGCCCTATCACTAAAGCAGGTCACAGGTCTCTTGCATTCTAACTAAGTTTCCTGCCATTATGTCTGCGGTTACCTCTGCAGTTGAGCTATAGGTGTGAACTTGAGGTTTGGCATTTTCCATCTCTTGTTCTTTTCACACTTCTCACTATCTAAAGAACAATATTTTATGACTTGTCTTTGTGCCCTTTCTCAATTTATGTTCTGTCTTACTTTATGCCTTGCTTCATTTTATGACCTGCTTCACTTTATGTCCTGCTGTACTTGGCTATGTGTGACTTTTGCCCACAATGGTTTTGCCTTTCACGAACATACACACTTGTTTCACATGCTTCTTGTACCATTTTCCATATTAATCAGGAATCAACACTGACTCAAAGGCATATAAAAACACACAAATACTCAAAATACAATAGCAAAAATAAACCCTGAACAATACCTCATAACCCGTGGAGCTATTCTGGATTCCATAATGCGGTGTTCCAGGATCTGGGCAGCTGTTACGAGCAGGATCTGTAGTTGAAAACATATGAGGTATGAAATGAATTAGTAGATTTTAATAAATAAGGTCATTTTAAAAATTGTTTCCAAATTTTAAAAGAATACTGTATGTGTACTTCAAGCCATGACTGTAATAAAAAGTGTATTTAATAAAATTATAAGTGGGTTGAATAGAAAATTAAAATTATATCTCTTAATTAATTCTAGACACACTTATCACTGAATCAAGGACATCAAGCATTATGTGACCATATAATGTAGAAGGGAAGTATTGGGATCAGATCACAGAAATTAATTGCTTTCTTTGTAGAGCTCTAAACCCTACCAAATTGTTTTGAAGCAAATCCCAAATCCTCCTGTTATGCACGCTCTCTAGGTCAGGTCTGGCATGGAAAAAAGGAACAGACTCACTTATAAAATCACTTATGTTAGCCTGATCAACACTCCAGATCAGATTTAGGGAATGCAGGGAAGACTGTAGCAAGATATGGGAACCAGGCCTCTTTCAATAATACTTAATACAATGCTGCATTTATTGTATTGATCCTTTTGAACATTTGACCACTCTTTTAAGTCTAGTGGCATAAAATCTGTACATATGTTTACATGTGTCTTTAAACAGAACTTGTGTGTGTGTAGGCATAGGACAGTGGTGGCGAACCTTTTACATACCAAGTGCCAAAAAGTACGCTCTTTGTGCGTGCCATCTACACTTTCATGTGGCTCCTCCACATGCATGGCATGTACAACCACACCAGCTGCACATGCATGCAGCTTTTGCATGTGCAATGCACGTGCACTGCTCGCAGGCACTCACACACATGTGAGCAATCAGGTATGCATGCGCAGGGCCGCTCCAAAGACCAGCTAGATTTCCTGCTGCAATTGCACATATGCACTGCGGAGGGCCGAAGACCAGCTGGGTCTCTGCAATTGTGCATGGATGCATGCATGCGCAATTCCATGTGCATGCTCAGCTGGAGGTAAGTTGGCTGATAGCTTGTGTGCCCAGCAAGATGGCTTTGTGTGCCACTTGTGGCACCCGTGCCATAGGTTCGCCATCACAGGAAAAGGATATTGTTATCAAAGCTACTTACTCTTTAATTATTCTTTAAAACTTGATTATGAAGGAAACATTGAGTTATTTTTTGCTATGTGAACATGTAGGTTTCATACCAATGTGCTAGAATAAGTGTTAAAGTTTAGATGAAGTTCTGTTTCTGTTACCCTTAAAAGGGCACCTTGAACTTTTATTTATTTTTATTTTATTTATTAAACTTATGTGCTACCCATCTCGCCTAGAGGATGACAGAGGAAACTGAGGAATCCAGCCATGAGTGCCCACTGGAGGAAAGAGAGGCAGTGACTGTCAGTTTCCTCTGTGATGCTCTGCTCCAGTTCACGAGGACATTCATTCAGGAGGCATGCAAATTTATAGATGGAAGAATTAGGAAAGAATCACTGTCAGTCTCACATTGCGAGTAGAACTCTATTGAGTCAAATTCCTGACCAACTTCAACAACATTAATGATGCTGTCATTAATAAAAAACAAAGGTAAAAGTAGTAACAAAATGCTAGTGCCTTTCAGCTGTAACAAAATGTACATGCCTTTAACAAAAGTAGCCTTTTGTTCAAAAGGAAAAAAAGAATGTTCTGAAGCTGTGATGATTTCATCAATATGTATTCTAGTCAACATTAAGGAAGAGTTTTGTAATATGATGATTATTCCAATAAAAGAGAATATCTGTAGCTAAGGATTGAACTGTATGATTTTTGGTGCTCTCTGTTTTCTTGCAGATGTTTCATTAGCCACCTAGGTAAGAAAATCAGTTCTAAAAGAGGGATTTGCTCTCTGTTTATATACAAGTGGCATTCCCTGTCAGTGTTGATGGGAGTGTTTTTGGTGATTCCTTAATTCGGCTGTTGTTGACTAAGTTGGTAATTGGTACATGATAATTATTATTATGGGATCTAGCAACAAGAATGCCAATCGTTCTTATAAACAATTATAAAGGACTGCCCAGGGGACAAAGTACCCTGAATCCTGTAAGAGAAAGAAGGAAATAGATTTTGGGGTACAAAGAAAAACTAAATATTCTTACGTACAAACGTTCTTCATACATTTATTTATAGTAATGGTAATATTTTACTAGTTCCTAGTAATTTCCAGGGTATGGTATTTGCAATCTTATATAGTAGAATTAGGATACACTACTGCACATTTGTTTGATTTTCAGTTCAATCAGTCACTGGAATATGTAATGGACTTATTTGCAAAGCAAATCTTAAAGGCTTTAGCAGTCAGGAGGCTGGGAGTCTAACACAAGGCTTTTTTTTAAAAGTACTTGAACAATCAAGGGAAATTTAGCTTCATCAGCAGTTTGACTAGGCATCTGCTAATGGGAAAATAAAACAATATTCCTCCAGCAGAAAATAATATAATTTTAAGCACCTGTAGGACTGCCTTGAAGCTATAGAAGTTGAAAAGGAGACAGTGCCATTTTTGTGGAAAGTTTACAAAGGATTATTATCATAAAACACTTTGTCTTAGAATATTTAATTATAGTTAGGATTTATTTCAACATCACTTCTTGTGAGAATGAATGTCCCAATATTTGTGTGGCTTGGTACTACCCTTAAACAGCATGTCTACAAATGAAGAAAGAAATGCTATAGCAGAGCTACAGCCCTTTTGTCGTGAATCCAATCAACCACAGCCAGTTTATTATTATGGTAAAGAGAAATGTGTGTCATACAACCCACCTGAGACTGTAACATCTCATACTGAAGGTGAACATTTTAATTTTTTAAATCTGTCCTGTGAGAGAACATGCAAAATCTTCCTCTCCTGCCACCATAAACTTTTAAAACATTATTGAATTTCTCCCCTGTCTTCATGACATTTTGAAACAGAATTATATCCTTTCTGTTGAATGAGTAATTGGTTTTACACTGAAAATAAGAGGGAGCATCTGTAACTTTGGTTTGTACCCTTTAATTGATGTGAAAATCTTAAGAAAAATTTTCTAATAGTATAGTAATTTAACTAAATACCATGGAATTTTCCCACAGAAAACCAGGCGGGTTTGAAGCAATTTGATAAATCTGAACAAGGCTAGTTAGTCTTGGACATTCTCTGACCTCAAACACAAGGTTACATATACTGTTTTCTTATGTTTCTAGGCCACTCACTGACTATGGAAGTCCAAAAATTCTCTACTCAGTTTGCTTCCCTCTGTCAGGGTATCCGCAATTTAATCAAAACTCCAAAGAAATGAAAGTCCTTAGAATTAGATTTTACTGAAGACATTGTATTGGTACGTCTGGAGAAATCCTGAATCTGAAAAGCCCACATTTTCTCCACCCAACTAAAGTGAAAGTTCCTTCCTCCAACCCATCACATGAAACCCTCAGCTCCAATCCATTCCAGGTGGCATCCAAAGTTCATCTTCCCATGCCTTCCAACAGGTGTGAGCAAAAGTGTCCTTGCTTTTGTTGAGAAAGAATGTAAAAAGATAAAAGTCCCCAAGTTAGCTACTGTCTAATTTTAACTCCCCAACATTCCATTTTACAATTGTGGCAGGACTAAAAGATCTACCGTAATACTTATAGAATAAATGAATAATATAAAATCCACACATATAATCCTTTTAGTCGTGACACCCTCTTTATAAGCATTTCTTCCTGCATCTTTATTTTTGTTTTCTTTGCCTTGCCCAAGAATAGGCTAAACATTAAAAGTAGACAGGAAAAGTCTGTCTCTTCTATGTAGCTTTGCTCCCCAACAATTTAGATTCTTTCTTCCAAATTTCTTCCACAAATAATTAGGTAAATTTGATAAACATCTCTACATAGCAATCAACAGAAATATAAGGATTGAGATTGGGGATATTTTGATCAGGTATCTGCAATATTTCCTCTCTCTCTTGAATAGGGTATTCTCTATCCTTTGCCATATAAATACCATATAGCAATTGTTAGCCAGTTTCATCAACTGAAACCACCTTATTGGATATCACTGTGTGTTTTAATACTTCATACATAAATACTATGAATACACATATAACTAAAACTACACAGCAATCGTATTTTGTTCTATTCCTTTTTTTAAAGCTCTTTAGCATTTCAGTACTGCATTCAAGCTGCTCTTGAATAGATTAACATGGTTGCTAAATACTGCTGCTTTACAGAGACAAATGTGAGAAGCAAAAATCAGATTCTTTTCAATTTAATGAAGCTATTTCAGAGGGAGAAGAATATGACTTCAAAATAATTGTGCTCTTTTGATTCCTTTAAGTTGAGAATTAATTCAACAGTGCCAAAATACAAATCAACACCTAGCTATTGAGATGAGGTCATCTAAATACTATACACAGGACTGAGTGATTGCTGTATTATTTGTGATGTAGAGGAGACAGTCACACTGGTTGATACTGATAGCTGGCTGAATGTTGTCCTTACTAAGCAAGTATACGAGAGAGGATATAGCATGGTTAAGAAACACAATTTGGGGAAATTATTAAATTGAAGCAAAAGGAAGTACACCTGGAAAAAGAAGTGATATTCTGGAAAGAGAGCTTGAACAAGGCTAAAAAGAAGATGGTGGAGAATGGGAACAATACAACTCTGAAAATTATAATGTGCTAAAATAAGTGATGAATAATAAATATGCAATAGCACATAGGTTCCTGTTTGGATCTTAATGCATTACTTTAATGTAACATAACCCCCCTGTTCAGATATTCACTTGATATTATAATTGCTGAACATATGTGAAGGAATGGAAATGATCTGGATCCAAAAAGGCCCCCTGTTTATTTGACCTCATCTTCCTTATTTTCCAAACTTGTACTGTTGAGTAGTACTTTCTTAAAGGTGAGCAGATGAAAAAAAATATATTTGTGAACAAACAAATGTGAACAGAATTCCCATTCACATATTGTTCATCAATAGGGAAATTTGAAAAATGAGTGGCCAGGACAAAAGTAGCACAGGCCATCAGAGTCATTTCTAGGATGTGTTGCCCTATCCTGTAAAACACCTTCAGTTGCCACTAATTTGGGGTGAGGAGAGCACCTGAAGAGAGACTGATGTAAGAATCTCTCTCAAGTCAGATTTGAGCACTACCACAGCCTTCCAGTGATTCTGTGTCTGGTACTTTACTGGCTGGAACAATTTCTTAAGTTTTTTCAGAGAAACTCCTACCATTTGTCTCATATGTAACTTATATAGTTACATCTAACTGTTTCATCATTTAATGAAAATAAATATCCCACAAAGTAACATACTCTGAAGCAGATATTGACATTTTAGTTATATCTGCTTAGCAACAAACTTATAACAATGATGTGCAAATGTTTTAATGAAACATCAGGAAAACCTTTGAACTCAGGGTTTTAGTATCAGTAGAGAAGACAAGGGACATACTTTTTATGCCGTCTTAATAGGATGAAAGTTACATCTGATTTAGATTAGTCTATGTATACTAGGTATTTCATATTCATATTGCAAAGAAGATACCAGTAGAGTAGCATTACATTTTGTTCCTTTAGCAGCAGGCAAAGCTGCACTGACTATACAAAAAAAACACACCATTAATTAAAATGGGATTGTTAAATTATTGTTGGCATAGAAGATCACCATGCAAACACGATCAACTATTATTCCCCATTTGTTGCCTTTTTAAATATTTCTTCAAATCCCTTCCAAATAACTTAAATCAATTTGTTCCTTTTCTGCTGCTCAATGGTAACAAATAAATGAATAAATTACCAATGCAGGTGGGCTGAATTCCACTCCATGTACCATCAGGTTGGCAAACTCGCCTTGAAGATCCTATCAATAACAAAGACGGCCTGCACTGGAAAGTGACTTCAGATCTGTAGGTGAAACTTTTACCATTGAGTCTCCCATTAGCTGGAACACCAGGCTCTCCACAAAAGACAGCTGTTACAAAGAAGGAATATTAATACAGAAATGTAAAGAAGAAATAGACAAGAAGAAACATTTGTTTTTTCATGATAAAAGGAACTACACTATTTAACTTGTATGAAACAAATAATTATTGAGTTAGATGGATGCCAAATTGTTTAAAAGACTAAAAAAAAATGAAAATAGAATCCATAAGAAATGGGACTCGCAAGGCTTAATGGCAGCTATATCTGTGGAGGAAGTGGGCATTTGGTGAGTACATTATGGACAGCATGGGGATTGGAACATGAAAAAAACTATAAAAATCAATCAATCAAATGATGTTTTCCATTGAGATTTTTCCCTTATGGATTTAGATAGCAAAACAACTTTCTGACAAGCTCAGAAAAGTTATGTTGCCCAAATCATCAGAAAGATCTGATTTTCTATTTTTCTCCAGAACATCCTAGATAATCAAATAATAACCTTTTGAGGTTTCATAACAGATTATAAGTTATCTTTAAAAATGTTTTCAATCAATATACTTTGGTAACAGAAAACAGTCTTGTTTTCATAAATGTTTGCATAAACTTTGCAGAAACAGATCAACATATGTTCAGAAGGTTTTCGTATGTGTGTATGAATAATCCAATGAAGATAATGCATATCTATATGCATTATTTCACAAAGATCTCTTGTATAAATTTCAATTAAAAATAATGTTTTTTATATAGAGACGATGCTTTGAGCCCTGTTCCATTTAAAATGAATTATTTTGGACAATTTAAGGTTTTCCACCTATAAACATCAATCAATTTCTTTAATTAAGAGATTACTGTGTCTCCTTAACTTTGTGAGGATTCTGTTTGCAAAGATTAGCCACCTAATTATTATTTTTTTGTAAAAATTTTATTAAATTTTCAACAACAAACAAACAAACTACACAAA
>JAEANM010002059.1:0-25607 GCA_017656035.1 Myanophis thanlyinensis
TATATACCGCCCCCTCTCCCTAAGGACTCGGGGCGGTTCACAGCAGATAAAATACAAATATAAAATACAAAATACACCATGCAAATTAAGACCCAATATAAAATCATTAAATTTTGAATATATAACCCTATTATCACTTTGAATGTATGCAGATCAGCATGCATTAAAAAGGAAATCCCATTGCTTGCCGCTCTCAAAAGGGTCTCCACCTCCAATATACAAGTAGTCCCCGACTTACAACAATCCATTTAGTAATTCCGATGGCCAGTCATCCTTTCAAGGACTTAATTCCTCTCTTCCATAACGGAAAAAAGTTTTCCATTCTGCATACAAAAGCATCTTCTTCTTCCCACGCTGACCGGGGGATTCTGGGAGTTGAAGTACACCCACTTTTAAAGTGGTCAAGGTCAGAAAATGCCACTGTAGCCCAGCTACATCAGTGGCTCTCAGCTTACAACCATTTGTTTAGGATGGTGAACCTATGGCCCGGGTGGCACAGGTGGCACGCAGAGCCATCTTGCTGGGCACACAAGCTGTCAGCCAACTTATCTCCAGCTGAACATGCACATGTGATTGCACATACACCCATGTGCGATTACAGAGACCCAGCTCGTCTTCGAGCCTCCATTGTGCATGTGTGCAATTGCAGCAAGAAATCCAGCTGGTCTTTGGTGCTCTCCTGCGCATGCACACACAATTGCTCATGTGTGCATGAGTGCCTGTGTGCAGCATGCTGCATTACACGTGCAAAAGCTGCATGCATGGACAGATGGTGCAGTTGCACATGCAGTGCACGTGGAGCAGCCATGTCCAAGTGCGGGGATGGCACACACAAAGCATGTACTTTTTGGCACTCAGTAAGTAAAAGGTTCGCCACCATTGATACAGGGACTATTCTAAGTTACAGCAGAACTGGGAGAGCCTATGAATTGTACGTATATAAGTGACTTCATTGTGTACCACACACATACTGCTTTTCACACATACGACCACTGCAGCAGCCCCATGGTCACATGATCAGAATTTGGGCAGAGGTGGTCCCGGCCTCCAGAGTCCAGACCCTGGCCTGTCCCATTCCAGACAGTGGAGGCTGTCCAGTCTCTTCTTCAAAACCTCCAGGGATGGAGCACCCACAACTTCTGGTGGCAGGCTGTTCCACCGGTGAATTGTCCTCCCTGTTAGGAAGTTTCTCCTTAATTCCAGGTTGCTTCTTCCCTTGATCAATTCCCAACCCTTTTTTTCTTCTCCTGCCTTCTGGTGCCTTGGAGCATCGGTGGACCCTCTGCTCTTGTTTGGGGCAGCCCCTCAAACACTGCAATATTGCTGTCCTGTCCCCCCCCCCCCCAAGTCCTTCTTTTCTCCAGACTGGCCCTACCCAATTCCTGCAACCGTTCAAAGCAACTTCAATTCCCAGGGAATTCTGGGAGTTGAAGTCCAGCAGTCTTGAACGTTGCTCCGGTTGCAGAGCCCTGGTCTCGACGGAAGGCGCTTGGCACAATCCCAGCTGCAATGCAGCAGATTCGGGTCCCGTGCATGGATCCGGCTTGCTTTCCGACGCGCACGGGGCCCCTCCAGGGTTCTGCTGGCTGCAAACGGCACGGCTGCCCGCCCCCGTCGCGAAGAGCCGCCTTTACGCGCGGGCCCTCAAGCCGGATCCGAGCGCAACTGCGCAGGCGCCCGCGTCTCGCGCCCCAAAGTCCCGGGCTTTTTTTTTTTTTTTTTTTCAGGCGTGAGCGCATGCGCGTCTCCGCCGCCGCGCTCGGCCGCCGTTCTTTCTTTCGTCTTTCTCCGCACGCGCCGCGCGCCTGCGCAGGACGGTCCCAGCGGCGCTGAGGAGGAGGAGGAGGAGGAGGCGCTCAGGCGGCGGTTCCCTCTGAGGCGGGCGGCGGTGGCGGCGGTGTCGCGACTCGGGCGGCGCGAGGTCCCTCCGAAGGAGGCCCGGGGAAGGGGATCTCGGGAGCGGAGAAGAGGTGGGCGCTGCGGTCGGTCCCCGCCTGCCTCAGGCCATCCCGGGCGGGAGGAGGGGGGGAGGGCGCCGGAAGGCCGCAAAATGGCGGCTGAAAGTGGGGGGGGGAGGAGGAGGAGGAGGGGGGGGCACGCGAGGCCTCCCTGGCAGGGCCGCCCGGCTCGGTTTGGGGGATCCCCGCCCCCTCCCACCCACCCACCCACCCACCCCCGCAGGTCTCCCTCGGGTCCGTTACCCGAGGCGGTGCCAGGCGCTGCAGGCCTTTGTTCCTCGGGGTGGCCTGTTCCACGTTGAAGATCTTTTTATTTGTTTCATCACATTCATTTGTTACGTTTATCACGTGTATTACATTCATTACGTTTATAACATTTATTACATTCATTATATTTATTACATTTTGTTATAACATTTATTATATTTATTACATTTATTAATTTTTACATTTATTTATAACCATTTTATTGATTACATTTATTGATTACATTTATGTTTATTATATTCATTGCATTTATTACAATTATTACATTTATTATGTTTTATTACATTTATAACATTACGTTCATTACATTCATCACATTTATTGATTACATTTATTTTGCAGCCCCATTTTCTTGTCCACAAAAGCGAGGGCTGTTTCTTTTTCTTTTTGAGGGGATGCCCTGGGTTCTGCTTCCGCCACCTGGAAAAAGCCTGCCCCCATTTCATATTTGAAAGCCACCTCTCCCTCCCCCAAGACAAAACCGGACAGGGGTGTTCCCTGGCAAGACAGGAGGAGGAGCGTCTCTCTCTCCCTCCCACCTTCCCCCCATGTCTAGATCTGGCTTTGTGGGGGCGAGGGGGGAGTTGACTCTTGACTCTCCAGGAGGAGTCTTGGAGAGGAAAGTTGCATCAGGGTCCCCAAAGGGGGCTTTTTGGGGTAAAACAGCAGATTATTTTGCTTTTGGTGGGGGGGAGGAATCTCCTGGTCAGTTGCTTCCGCCCATGTAGTTTTTAGGCGGTGTTTATACTATGGGGTATTCTGGGAGTTGAAGTCCGCAGATCTTAAAAGTGACCCAGGTGGACATACCCTTGGTACACACACACACAAACACACAAAACCTGCCTTGCTGCTGATACCGCTTTATTTCCCTCCTTGCATTATGGTTCCTGCCCTAGCCCTCCCCACTTTTTCCACCTTGGTTTGCGCCCACATTTCCAAAAACCACCAATGCAAGGCCTTCCAGACTTGCTCCATGCCTGGAGGTTTTCAAGAAAAGACCGGACTGTTGTCCAGGATGGTATAAAGACTCCTGCCTTGGGTACTGGGGTTGGACTAGAAGACCTCCAAGGTCCCTTTTAGTTCTATAATTCTGTCAAGGTATAACATTTTTCTCTTTCAGGCTCAATAACTGCATTAGGATTCTTCCTGTCCGTTCTTCAGCCCAGGAGACCATCTATCTTCCTGTCACAATTTGCTCCTGGGCTCTTTTCTCTTGGGGTGTGGTGGAGTGTGGTAGGCTGAGAGCAAAATGCAGATGGTTTTGGCTAGGAAAATAAGGGAGCAATCCAAAGCAGCCTCTGGCTGCCAAACGCTAAGTATAGTTTGCAGTTAATAACAGAATAACGGTTGGAAGGGACCTTGGAGGTCTTCTAGTCCAGCCCCTTGTTCAAGCAAGAGAGCCTGTACCATTTCAGACAAATGGTTGTCCAGTCTCTTCTTAATCTCTTCCAATAAAAGGTGTGGAGACTAGCAATATAATTCTATCTGCCACTTCTGCTTGGGGAATTAAAAATAGGGGCAGTGGTTCTCTATTGTGTTTGTGCCTGACCTGACCAGTGGCCTGAGTTTCACAGGTAGGCCTTGTTCTGATTGTGTAGCTAACAGCACACTGGTAATTGTGAGCCAGAACGTATTTGGAGGTATGGCAATAGGATGCAGCATTCTGAGATTTCCGTAATTCTTCCACCGCAAAGCTCGGTTAAGGTCTCGGAAGCAACACAACCAAAGCCTTTTCCTCATTAAGTAGAACTTGCTGAACCCTTTCTTCGTGGAGTTTCTGTAGAACCAGCTAAGAACCGTTCCAATTTGTTGTTTAAAGACTTGTGTAAAGAAGATAACTAATATCTTTGGATCTGTATCAACCGCACACCCTTGAATGTTTTGTTTTATAACCAGTAGTGTTGCCTGTTTTCTTCCCCTTTCCTATTGCTTTTTAGCTGAGTTGCTTTTGAAATGCATCAAAATTGCAGACACTTCCTGCACAAATGAATGTTCCTGTACTTGTCTCTCGTTTTTTGAGAAATTTTATTTTGCAGAGCTGAAATCCAACAAACTGACTGAACATAAACACGTGACATTGCTGCCTGTTGCAGAAGGAAAGGATGGGGTGGGTGGGCAGGGAGGCAGAGCAATGTTGGTTTGGCTTGTAAGAATGTAGATCCTGATACGGTTTGCAAATAGATCTGAATGAAGCTCTGTTGCTTTAAAACAGGGGTGGGCAAACTTGGCCATTTTGTGACTTGTGGACTTCAACTCCCAGAATCCCTCAGCCAGCTTTTGCTCTCTCAGCCAGGGTTGAGAGATTTCTGGGAGTTGAAGTCCACAAGTCACAAAATGGCCAAGTTTGCCCACCCCTGCTTTAAAAACAACAGGCAGCTTGATAGCCAGAATTGAATTCTATGAGCAACTGAATTGCATTTAGAGGGGATTACTCCAAATGCTGCCTGTGCTGTTTTGTGGGATGGTGATGGAATCTAGATTGAAAGGGAAGAAGCAGCAGCTCAGAAGCCAAAATGCCCTACTATCAACCCTTAGAAGGAGTTGGGGTCTTGGCACTAGGTGCACAATCTTGGGGAAAAACATGTTTGATTCAAAGATAGGCCAAGACTTGGACACAATAGCACAAGTCCTTCCAGATTTTTGTCCTGCTCCACATCCTTGCTGCATTCTTAAGACAGCATGGAAATTTCAAAATAGAGCTGCCAGTATACCTCTGGGGCAAAATACCATGGCCTTGCAGTAAATTGTATTGGTGTCAAACATCGAAGCTGACATTTAAGACTTTGAATGTTTTGCAGTAGTTAGGTTATTTAAAGCACTGAATGCATCTGTATAAATCTTCCTGTGCATCTGAGTGTTGAGCATATTTAGACCAGAGGTGGGGTTGGGATAAGCCCAGACCTTTGGAACTGCTCCCCAAGTCTATATGATCGTGGAGCAAGGATGAAGATTCCCCCCCCCTCTTATTAGACTTTAACGTTACGATTTTGTGCTCAATGTGATCCTGTCTTTTTCAAGTTGTAGCCCCGTTGCTAACTGTTCACATAAAGTTTGTTCGCTTTATAATCTGACAAGTGCAGTGACCTCGATTCTCTGGACCTCAGATGAAGTAAAGAACATTTACTTTGAACTTTGGGCAAAAACCAGTTGTTTCCAAAGCAGTCCAGACCAGAAACTGCCAAAGAGCCATCAGTAAACAGCCCAACCAAAGGATTTCTAAGACCACCCCTACCTACAAAGACAAGCCACCAGACTATAAACTGACAGCAAACTCCACATTCCTTACTAGCACGGATGATGTTACCTAGTTAGAGTAATGAAAGGCCTGCAAGAAAACAAGCTCAGAGAGCACCAAGGACCCCTCACTTCAACCCTGAGCTACAAATATACTCCCTTATTGGCAGTCCACACAGTTGACCTAATTTATGCAAGCTGTGGACACTGATATACAGGACAGATGAAATCAATTACGTGCATTCAGATGTTGTGGGCAACTCTTTTGCCCCAGGTCTGTTAAATTGAGTGTGCCCTGTTTATACTCAGAGCAGGCTGCAATTACATAATATCATAGTAGTTACATAAATGAAGACTAAGGCTGAACAACGGTCCCACCTATAAGTCTTCTAAAGAGCAGTGATCTGCTTAGCTGTGGTTTTCTGGAGAGCAGGAATCATGTTGCCTACCTCTGCCTTGGCCATTTCAGGTTCACAAGAACCAGGGTTATTCATGAGTCATTGCCCACCAGCATAACACTGGCTGAGTTGGTGTCTTCAGTTTGGCTGCTGTCATTTCAGGTGGAAGCATACAGCGACTGTTCTGGCCTGATCAGAGTCCAGAAACCAGGAAACGAAAGGAAGCAGATCCCCCCAGTATACTTTTTTTTAAGCATTATCAGAATGGAGAAAAACACCCTCCCCAATGTTGCTGAGCCATCATGAAAAAATTGGCCACTGGTGGTTGCTGGAGGCAAAGCATGCCAGAATAGAAGGCACATAAATAAGAACGTACTCTTTGCTTTCCTTCCTTGCTGTGTCCACTTTCAATATATTGTTGTATTTCTCCAGTTCAGTACAAAACACAGTATGACAAAAGGAAAGTGACTCGTGAAATATTCTCTTTTTTAGAATGCCTGCCAGGTAATTAATAACATGATTGAACAATAGTTCTGTGCTTAGTGTTGCTTGAATATTGCTGCTATCATACCGGAGGTACAGTTGATGCCACGTGTGTTGTTAATGCATATGTACTGAATTCTGTATGTATTCCAATAAATGCAAAGGATTGAAGGTTCAATTATATGCACACTTCTTGTATGACAATTTTTTTTCTAATGACATTGTAAATAAAATGTTCTATATATTCAGAAAGAATATAATAAAATCATCAAAGTTGCAGTGTTTGAAACCTCTTATTCAAGTGAGTTGAATATGAAGATTTTTAGGCTGTGCATACTGTATTAGTTGGTTTATTTATTATATGTCACCCATCTTATTACCTACCCAAAGCAACTCTGGGGTGGCTTTAGCATGACTTGTTTGGTTTTGGCTTAGCTAGTCATGTGAATTCAACCCCTGTGCTTTATCCCAGAAATATTGTCTCTGTGATGTGCGAACCCAGCTTTAGACCTTATAAGTACATAGTGCAGAAGTAAAACGAACAAATCAGGAACTGCTCAAAGCAACCACTTTGCTGAATGGATAATAATTATTTTTAAGGGAAACAAACTTTCCCAACAATATGCTTAAAAGCAGTAAAACCACTTTAAAAAGTAGATTAAAATTAACTTTTGTGTGTTTTAACTTTCAGCTTTATGGTGTTCTTGGAAAATGTTTCACCTCTTGTGAATTCTGTGAACCTTGGCATTGTCAGCCCCTTTCTGTTGGGCCTGCCTCCTTTGCAGTTGGCTCAGATTAAGACCCAGTTGGCTCTTCACCAGTTGAACTCTGTTGCTTCCAGCTATTCTGTAGCCTCCTCCTTTGTTAAATGAGGCATTCCTGAAACTAGTCATGTTTAACCCTAGAGGAAACATGCAGTCAAGGCCAAGGGGACCTAGCATGCCTGATCCAATCCCGCGTGGGCCTTTTCAAGGGCCAGGACCTGGACCAGGTGGTCTTCAGAGGCAGCACCCACATAATTCTGATGGAATGCCCCAAAGGTTCATGGGATCAGAAATGAGGGCAGGATTTCCAAGGCCAAACATTCAGGTGTCTTCACACAGAATGGACCCAAGACAAGCGGCAGAAAGACTGAATATGGAGCAGCATCAGCAACACCACCACCAACAGCAGCAGCAGCAGCAGCAACAGAAGATGGAAGGATGTGGTTCTCATTGGGACCATCCGTTTCCCCCTGGAAATAATAGCCAGAATCAGCCCATCCCAGGAAGGATGACAGACTATCATCCCCCACCTGTTCAAAGCCGCTATACCAATGAGAGCGCCTCAAGCATCTTGGCGAGCTTTGGATTGTCAAACGAAGACCTGGAAGAACTCAGTCGCTATCCAGATGACCAGCTGACCCCCGAAAACATGCCTTTGATTTTAAGGGACATCCGCATGAGGAAAATGGCTCATCAGATGCCAAGCTTGCCCCATCAGAGCAGCGAAAAGGAGAACTTCCGCAGCGAGGACGGCCGCGGCTCCATGGTCAAGAGCAAAGTCATCGATTACGGGCACGAAAGCAAGTACAGGTACGATGAAGGTCCCCTGGAGGTGAAGGTCTACGGCTCCGAGGGCCCCCCTAAAGACACCCTGAAAGGATTCCAGACCCAGCAGACTCCGCCCGCCGGCATAACCAGCAAACAGATGAATGCCGTTGAGGAATTAATCCGCCAGATGGGCTTCCAAAGAAGCACAACGAACACCCCCTCCTTTTTCCCTGTGGACACGTCTAACAAGATGCCCGGAATGTGTGGCCCTTCCACAGGAAGCGGGGTAGCTCCGTCAGCCCAGCCCATCATGCCACCTGTGGCGCCACCCCTACCTCAGCCTGGGATCCCACCTGTTCGGCAAGCTTTGCCTCCCCCGTCTGTAACTCGGCCCATGATGTCACCTATGAACCAGGGGCCGCCTCATCCTCCTCCACCACCACCTCCTCCTTTTGCACCCGAAATGCTTGGGGGTATGAACCGGCGTGAGAGGATTCACGAGGAATCCAGACCCAGCCCTAGTGCTCCCCCCGAACCAGCTCCTGCCACGAAATCTTTCCGGAAAGAGATCGAAGGGCCCATAAAGTCTCCGTTCGGGGTTGTGAAGGCCTCTTGGCTTCCGGTTTTTTCCAAGACGGATGCCCAGAAAATGAAGAGGCTGCCAACTCCGTCAATGATGAATGATTATTATGCTGCATCTCCGAGAATATTTCCACATATGTGTTCCCTATGTAATGTAGAATGTAGACATTTGAAGGTGAGTCAAATCCCACCCCACCCCACCCCTGGTCAGATTACATAATTTATACAGAACATATTATCTCTGTGTTGGAGGTCAGTTTATGGATATTTGTACGAGTATGTATTTTATTCTTTTAAAATGTCCGGAGGTTAGGACGAGTATCTGATTCAAATGTCTTTCAATTACTGTCTTTTCCTAAAAAAGCCATAGTTAGATATTTAACTAGCTTTGTCCAAACAGTTGTATTGCATGCTTTCCCCTCCACTATCTTATTCATCACACTACTTGACCCTTTTTAAGCCATACAAGGTTTAAATACAAAATAGTACTTCCCAGGCTAATGCCTACTTCTATTTAAAGAGCAAAAACTTGGAGATGTTGATTGGAGAGGAAGGCAGAAGTTTTATTCCACCAGATTAAATCCAGAGCACTTGGGTCACGCTTGGAAATCTGTTCAGATTTGGTGGGTCTTGATCTGACTATTCTCTGATTTCAGTAATTTTGTGTACGTCTGAAATGTTCTGGACCAATTTCAGAGACTTTAATACAGCAGTGAACTCATTTATCACAATTTGCACATAAATGTTATCTTCCTATGTTTATTTGCTTACTGTGTCTGTTCTCTGTTAAGCAAATTATTTCAATGTGCCCAATCATCCCTGTATGAAAATCTGTGGTAGGTGCACATATCAGCATTGTGTAGGGTTCCGGAAATCAGATGCCATTAAAAAAGAACAAAATAGCTGGAGGATATGTAGAAGGAGGCAGCCCAAGGGAAGGTTGAGACACAGAGACCTCTTTCGCTTAGGAAAACAGCAGTTGAGGGTTAAGGTTTTTAACAATTAGCCATAAATCTTAACATATAACAATAAACTGTCACTCCACAATGTCCTGTCTAGTATTTCCATCCAGCATGGCTACATTTTTTTTCCTTAAAGCACTTTTAAGGTTCAATATTTTTCATTGCTTGACAGCTCAAGGGAGCTAAAGAGCATCATTGCAGATATTTTTAGAATGAATTTTTGGCGCATGACCATAACAAAATTGATAATATTGCTGTTCTTAAGACAAAATAGGACAAATCCAAGCTTAGTTTAGTTTTTCTTTCAAAATTTGTGTTTTCATTTTCTTAATAATTCTTAAAATAAATTTGATAGACAAAGTCACTAGTATTATTTTTTTGTCTTTAATTTGTACATACGGGCAGGCATATACATTTCTCAAAACCTAGGAAGGTCACTTACATCAATCAGAGTGCCAGATGCACTCTAAAATGTTAAGCTTTATCAGATATTCAAACCCTAAATTGTAGGATTGAAGCACAGTGTATTTAATAGTGTCGGGCTGGGCTCAGATAATCTGAAGTAAATTGAGGGGGTTCAGTGGCTTGATAACATGCTTACATTTGTCAGTGAGGTTCAAGGTTAGTGCTCCATTCGTCCACAAGTATGGATTTTACAAGACAGACCCATTGCTAATCCAAAAGTACAAAGCTTTCAAGTTCTTTGGGAATCAACCAGGTGCAGAGATCTATAATGTAGGTTTTCTTGGAGCTCATTGAGTTGGGATAGCTCAGCTTTGTGTGTGAAAGTGGCGTGTTATTGACTTTAAACACAGCTAATGGATCCCAAGTTCCTTTGTACCTGTTTGGTTTAGTCTCTGTGCCAAGCAAAACGGCAATATAAATTTTCTGGTTTTATTTTGGCTCTCCCACATTCAGGTACAAGCTGCTGCTTATCTTAAGAAGGCATATGTCTCATTTACTTAAAAGATGTAGCCCGTGAAATACATTTTTGAGGTTTTTTTTAAAGAAATGCTCATAATAAACACAATTTGGGTAGCAGATGCCACTTGAAACGGGATGTCTTGTGAGATCCGAGAAAGGGGAATGTCATAGTTCTGGGGAAGTCAGAAAGGAGGAATTTGTCTGGAGCTTTGTGACACAAATCTTGTGATTTGGGTGAATTGATAATAATTTATTACAGTCGTGATGGAACATGGAAGCTGAAGTTTCCTGGGGCTTCACAGATCAAGGTAGTGTGCTCCTGTAGCCCCAAAGACACACATCATCAATTCGTTCAAAATGCCACATTTCCCCCACTTTTCCAGTCATCCTGTAGTTCTTCTGTTCCAACCATGAGCCCAAGGCATTGCTGCTCCTGTCCAGAGGGCATCTTGAGGACAGCCATGCCTGTTCTCCCTCCCTCTCTTCCTCCTCCTCCTCCTGGCAATTGCAGTGTATCTATTAATACATTGGTTTCTTTTGAGCCTGCATAAAATTGCAGGTTAAGTATCTGTCAAACCACCAGGGCTTCTTCCTGTGCAGCATGTGCACAGCTGAGCTGCGATGTGCTTGACAGGCTGAAATCAGCAGGCTGATAGAATGGGTTTTCCAACGTGGGCATCTTTGCCTTCCCACCTTCGCGAAGAAATGAGAGAATTCCTGGATTTTGGAGAAACTGAGCATGAGTCACCGGGGTTGCTTTGAAGATAAATGGGTGGAGGGAGGTGAACAGCTCTATCCATTTTATCTTCTTGGAACAAAGGCGGGGGTGTAAAGGCATTAATTGGTGATTGTCCCAGTCCATCCTCTAATCTTGAGTCCTGGCTGCTTGTTCTCTACAGGATTGGCTTCAGCATCAGAATTCTTCCACACACCTTGAAAGCTGCCGCCAGCTACGCCAACAGTAAGAGTTCTTATTTGATTCCTCTAAATTGTGGGTGCCATGGGTCCCTATCTTTTTTAACACGAACACTTCAGTTAATACTTGAATTAAGCAAACCGTAATTTATGTGGTGAAGCTTTTACATCATTGCTCCGGCTCTATTTTGGAATGAAACCCATTGGAGCGTTTGCCAGATGGTTCCTCTGAAAAGGTTTGTTCCATTCTTTGAGTAGTTGTGATCAATGGGACATTATCATCCCGAGCAAGGAAGATCCCCTATAGAGTCTAGGATAATTCATGGTCATAGGAAGATGGGAGAAATCAGACTAGGATCCATTTCACATAAGTGTAGCCAACATGTAAATCAGCCAGGGGGTCATGGACAGCCAGATGCTTATGTCAGTAGAAAACTTGTGAAGTTAAATCAAACCTTGCAAAAATGTGGATCTGTGGGTTTTGCCAAAATACTGTCCTGTAACTGTAGGACTAGGAAGGAAGGAATGAGTTCGAATTCTGAACCTAACATTGAGCAGCTGTGTAGGATCTGGGCCAATAGTTTGGAAGAGCGGTTGCAGCTTTCTGAAGCCCAGCATGCATGCATGAGAACATTGCAGGAAACACAGCTAGGCAGACAGTGAAAACTGGGACAGTGCTCCACTGGGTTCGAGGTAATACATTTTAAGAAGAAAATAAATTCTTGTATTAATAGTTTTATTTTTGAAATAGATATCCTGACTGGAATCCGGAATCCCATTCATCAACAAAAAGGTAGCTTACATGATGTTTTCTTGGGATAGAATGGCATTTGTTTGTTTGTTTATCTGTTTGTTTGGAAATTTTATATTTGCCGTCTACTCACTCACAGGCAACTCAAGGCCTATTGCTTAATCCCAAAGACATTTTAGTGAATTAATGGCATATTAGTGAAAAGAATGATTAAAAAAAGTCATAACAGCTGCCTGGCAGTTGTAACCAGAAAAGGTTGCAAAAGCGCGCCTAATTTCCCAGTGGTGCCTGGCAAGGGCCTCTGTTTGCGCCCCAGGCAGAGCCTCTGCCTGCCAGACAGGACCTCCTTTTGCAAAAGAAAGAGCTGGCTAGGAAGTGGCTTTCCTGAGGGCACAGCTGCCCCCCCTTCCCCCCCCCCCGGGCCTACCTTGAGAAATGGAGGTCCTGGTTGGCAGGACCACAAGACCTTTTGTGGCTGGGGTGTGAGAGAAGCCTTGGTGGCACATACAGCCACAAAAGAAGGCAGCACAAAGTGGGCTGTCTGGTGGGCGAGGCTGGGTGATGGGGGCAGCTGGGAGCAGTGGATAGGAGGGTGACTAAAAGATGGTAATAAATGCAGTGTGTTTGTGTGAACTTTGTTCACATGAACAACATGGGCTCTGCAACAGCTGGAACACTGACCTGTTGGCCATAAGCCCCTTGATTAGGGAACTGGAGGCTAAAACGTGAAGAATGGTTGCAGGAATTGTGTTTGCCTAGTCTAGTGAAGAGAAGAGAAGGACTGGGGGTGACATGGCAGCAATCTTCTAGTATTTGAGGGGCTGCCACATAGAAGAGGGGGTCAGCCTATTCTCCAAAGCGCCTGAAGGCAGGACAAGACACAACACATGGAAACTAATCAAAGAAAGACGCAACCTGGAATTGAGGAGAAACTTCCCGACATTGAGGACAATTAACCAATGGAACAGCTTGCCACCAGAAGTTGTGGGGGGTTTTAAGAAGAGACAGGACAAGCATTTGTCTGGGATGGTATAGGATTTCCTGCTTGCGCAGAGAGTTGGACTGGAAGACCTCCAAGGTCCCTTTGTTTTGTTATTCAGCACCGTGATAATTTCAAGCGGTCGTTGAACGAATGCATGTTAAGTGAGGACTCCCTGTATTAGGGTACTTCCACGTTCGACCAAAACCATCGGGTGATGCGCTTCGTTCTTTGTCCATAGACGAGAGGGCGACAGAAATGAAAGCAGCGCACCCAGGCGGCGTTCAGCCAGCATCAGCCCCAGGCGTTCGAGACGCTCCAGTTCTGGGCATGCCAGGCGTCGAACCCGGTCCCGATCCAGGAGTCCCAGGCACAGGCTGGGCAGGCAAAGAAGTCGGAGTCCACGGCCTCCGCCTAATTTCAGACACAGGTCAAGGTCTCCCTGGCGACCTTACAACCCCATTCCGTCCTTCCAGAGGTCTTCCAGCAGAGAGAGGGGGTCCAGACGATACATTCGATCTCCAGGTAAGGTGGATGGTTAGAGAGGCTGGCTTGCCTTCAGACAGCCGAGTACGCCCTCTTTTGAATTGAAATAGAGGCGGCGCTCGTCTTAAGAGAGAAACTATTCAGGTACACTCCGTGGAGTGGGGAATGGCCTTTAATTGCCGGCTGGCCTAATGCAGTCATTTTCATTGCAAACATTTAAAAAAAAAAAAAACCCCACTTTACATACTAAAACAGGGTAAGTGTCAACTTTCAAAACAACTCTGGGCAAGGCATTTTTTTTCCTTCCCCTTTCTCAGTTGGCACACAGGGGAGGTGAGGAGAGGATGTCTGGAATGCTATTCCAGCCATGTGCTAGACACAACACAGCCCATAGAGCCAAGGTCGTCTCAACAAGTGCTGAGCAAGAAAGGAGGGGAGTGTCTGAAGGGCCTGCCAATTACCCAGTTGGGCAGTGTGAACTGTGACATTGGGGAGGTGTGGGAGGGAATCATTTACTCTTTTAATTATACTGAACCAGGGGAAATATTTAAAAGAGTTTTGGCTTCACATCTGAACGTGTCGAGATGATACACCCAATAAAGAGAACCGTTGAGAAGAGTTCCGGCCTTAAAAGAGTTCTGTCTTGCTTGGGATCGTTACTCGCAACCAAAAGAGCAAGTGGAAGTAGACACACACACCCAACAACTCCGAATCCCTCACAATTTACTCAGTTACGCTTTGGGTGTGGGCCGGGAACACACTTTTGCCTTACACAACTTTTTGTTAGCTTACTGCAATAAGCTGTATGTGGGAGTTTGACTGCTGCTTCCAGACATTTCACAACCCAACCAGGGAACATAGTCATCGTTGCATTCCTCACCAGTAGCTTCACCATTCATCAGGGGCACTGATGACGTTCCCTGGTTGGGTCGTGGAACGTCTGCGAGAAAACAACCGAGCTCTGAGAACACCAAGGACCTCTTATCTCAGCGCTGAGTTCCAAATACTCTCCACCATCGGTAAGCTGTACGCAGAGCTTCTCTTGAAGATATCTGGAAGCTACGTAGGAGTCCACAAAGGCAGGGGCGTAGATACTCCCCCCACCCCCTCCCCCCACACTTACTCCATGGGATGCACCGGCTGCCAGTAGGCTGCTGGCTGCTATGCACACTGCTAGTTATCACTTGTAAGGCTTTAAATGGTGTAGGATTAAGTCAGGGGTGTCCAACCTAGGCAACTTTAAAACCTGTGGACATCAGAATCCCAGAATTCTGAGAGTTGAAGTCAACTATCTGTCTCCTCTTACATCCTCCCTTCCCACACATTTCCCCCCCAGATTGGGCATGTTCCAGACCCTTCCCGATGACTTCTTCGCAAGACAGTAGGGATTTGCAACCCCCCCTTTAATAATACAATTTATGTTCATTCCAAAAATGTTTTATTCCCTTGGTGTTTTCAGATCATTGTTTAGACTATTTTCTTGCTCTTTTGATGCATGTGTCCCTAAAAAGTTTGGCGACCCCTTGTTTCGTCTCAAAACCAGGGTCTCCCAGCCTTTAAAATAAAACGAAGCCGAAGAATGGGTTTAAAAGGCCTCTCATGCCCTCTCTCTTTCCTCCTTCCCCAGATAAGGCCTTGGAAGCGGTGATGAAATGTTTGGGACCTCGCATTGTTGAACACATTCATAAGCAAGCCTTTGGCCAGGGCTTTTCGGGGGGCAGAAGAGCTTCATCGCCTGATTTTGAGGACGGGAAGCCTGTAAACCCTAGAGTTTCCCCAAAACCGTCCAAGAGAGAAGGACATTCCCGACACAGTTCCTCCGAAAGTAAGCCTAAGGTTCCTGAGGCTGCTGATGGCTCCAACAATGAAAAGACCATGGTTGAGGGGAAACCCAAGAAACCGCCTTCCGGGGCGCCATTGAGTGAAGCGGATGTTCTGGCCATTAAGGTAGGTTCTCGCCTACGGTTATGCCGTTTAGTCTTGGTGGGACGGTCCCGTCTCCGTCCCAGTCATGTTAGTGGCATCTTTTAATTAAAATTTTAAATTAATTAAATTTTAATTATAATGATAATGTTAATTGGACAGCCTTTATTTAATTATTTTAATAGGTTTTAAATTGTCATTGTATCTATGTTTTTTATTGGCTGTGCACCGCCCCGAGTCCCTAGGGAGAGGGTGCGGTATATAAATCAAATAAAACCTAAACCTAAACCTTTTAAGCAACACAGCTCCTTTTAGAAGTTCCAAGAATGCTCCACACTCATTTGCACCACTCAGGTGACCCTCAGGACACAGGCAAACCTCCAAGTGGCCTCAATGATGACTCTAAAAAGGATGCAAATGACCAGCTGTCTGCAACGAGTATTAATCCTTCCCTTCCCCCAGCATCCAGTCAGAGCTGAAGAAGCTCCTAGGATGAGAAGCGAAACGTCTTCAAAGAAAAACCAGAAAGTCCAGTTGCCTCTTGAAAAAAAAAACACATTTGGGATAAATATATCAATATTGTCTGAGGTTCTTTCAGTGGATTGTTAAAAAATATGCTTTGTAGACTTTGACCACTGTTGTCCTGCTATTGGTTCTTTTAAATTAGGTGTAACTGCTTAGTGGTTTTTTTTATTGTGTTTCTTGGTATTTGTATACAGGATATTAAATGCTAGAAATCATGTAAAAAACTTACTAAAAAAAATTTATTTGCAGTTTTGGAGCAAACCCAGGAGTTTGATGACTATTCTTCAAATATCTGACTTGCCAGAAGATGGTTTTACAGATCAAGACATTAAGAAAATAGTCCAGCCTTTTGGAAAAGTTAATGACATCTTAGTTGACCGTTGTAAGAAAGAGGTAAGTAGCTTTTTACATTTCAAATATGCTTAAATTTGCCGAAATGCACTTTTTTTTTTTTGCAAAGATGCATTAGAATGGGTATGTTTGAATGGTTGTATTACCACATAGGAAAATTCAAGATTTTTTCTATTTGTTGCATGTATACGTAGCCAGTAGGCTGTTCACTTTCAGGGTAAACAGTTTAATACAAAATACAAAATACAAAAAAAGAGGTAAGAAATAATAAAAACAATTGAAGATATAAAAGCAAGGACAGTGCTAGCCCTGATTACGTGACCTAGTTGGATAATGAAACGTCTGCAAGAAAACAGCCAAGTTCAGAGGGCATCAAAGACCCCATGATCATTATTTTTTAGTTATTCTTACTACAGCTTTAATATCTTAGATATTAATTTTATATTTTCTTGCATTTTTCTTGATAAATAATTCTCATTTTGACTTTAATGTTTGTATACCGCATTTTAATTATTGCTAGTTATTTCTGTTCTTTAAATAGGAAGCTAGTATGTCACTGGAATAAAGCCATGGGTAGGATCTTAAATAAGAAACTTTTTTTTTTCTTTTTAGGCTTATCTTGAAATGAACTACAAGGAAGCGGTAATAGCAGCTGTCAAATACAATGAAACGTCTCCTGTCCTCATTAATGGCAAGCGTGTGAAGATAAGCATGGCAGAAAAACCCAAAGCGGCTTCTACTCAGGTAAGCAGAGACCGGTTGTGAAAAGGAAAGTTTTGTGGCTTTGTTCCTTTGTTCAGAATATTCCTACATGGTCTTGAATTCTGCTTTAATATCAAGGCAATTTGGACAGGCCTCCAGATTTCATAGTTCCTCCAAATGCCGCTACTATGCAAAACAGTTGCTTTGCTTGGCGGAAAAGTTCCATCGGACATTCAATTCCGGGAGTTAACGATAATCTTCCTCCCAGACTACTTTAAATCCACCAGTGTGCTGTCCTCTTTTTAAGCAGAGGTTGGGACCCACCTGCGTCCCTCTGGGGGACAGTTGTGAACTCTTCCTCATCACAATTGAGCTCAAAGTTTGTGTTGCCAAATGAGGCAGTAGTGAGTTTTGCCCTGTTTCACAGTTGTTCGTTGAACCGCTGCTATTGTTAAATTAGTAACCCAGTTGTTAAGGGAATCTGGTTTTCTCCTTGACTTCACTTGTCAGAAGGTCACAGAGGGGGAATCACAGGAACTCCCCCCCCCCCCCAGGACACTTCAATCGTCATAAGTATGAACCAGTTGCCAAGCATCCAAATTAATCACTGACCATGGGGATGCCGCAACTGTCATAAGTGTAAAAAATGGTCGTAAGTCACTTTAAAAAAAAATGCCATAACTAAAATAGTCGCTAAATGAACGGTTGTATTTATAGTTCCTCTTCCGGGCATGGAATGGCAGATGCTTTTGCTCCGGCACATGGCTCACGTCCTGTCTGTATTTACTGTAATCTTTATTCGCTTCCCACTTGGTGGGGGTTTTTTTTCCCTGAAGGGTGTGGTGGTCCCTTCGGCTGCAGTAGAACCCAAACAGGCTGTTTGGTTTGCAAGGACATAAAACGAACAGGGAGCAAGCACTGGCCTTTCGTAGCGCCCTCCTTGTCAAATCCGGTGGCTTACGTTACTCAGAACAAACCAGGTCTAGAAAGCCTGTCCGTTTGTGGTTTCCGATCCCTGATCGGAAGGGGGATCAATAGGCAATCAAAATGCCAGATCCCTCATCCCACAGCAGCAGCCGTGCTGGGTTACAGCTTAGCTTCGCACAGGTAGCCCTCAACTTAAAAACCGTTCCTTTCATAATTGTTTGAAGTTACAAAGAGGGCCATGTGACCGTTTTTCACACTTATGACCGTTGCAGCATCACTGTGGACGCATGATTAAAATTCAAAAACACTTAGCAACTGACTCATATTTATGACAGTTGCAGTGTCCCGGGGGTCACATTGCCCCCTTTTGCAACCTGAAGAGCAAAGTCAACGGGGAAGTCAGATTCATTTAACAACTGCAGGGATTCCCTTAACAAACATGGCGAGAAAAGTCGTAAAACGGGGCAAAACTCACTTAAGTGTCTTCCTTAACACTAGAAATGTTGGGCTCAGTTGTGTTTTTTTAAAGTCAGGGGATATGAGCATAGAGCAGAGGTGAGCAGCTATGTCCCCTTCACAACCTGAGGACTTCAACTCCCAGAATTCCTGAGCCAGCATGAAAGTCCACAGGTCATCAAGGGGCTATAGTTGCCCAGCCCTGGTACAGAGATACTTTGATGGGCTTAGCTGTCAAAAATCCAGGAGTTGCTTTTTTTATTTCCTACGGAATGAATGAATAGGTTAGATGCTTTTTTTGTGTTCTTTGGGCAGAAATCAAGGGGCACCTTCTCAAAATACTACAATATTAAATTCAAAACAAGCAGCAGAGCCTAAACATCAATTCCTTTTATTTTCAGAGCAAAGGAAACGAGAAGAAAGTTGCTCAGAATACCAAGGATTCTGCCCCGAATAATAAGTAAGACAATTAACTACTCTGGACTCCCAAATGCCCCCAGTCGGCTTTTTGATGTGAGCTTTCAGGAGGGTGGATGGAAATGAATTCAACTGTTAATTTTTTTCCTTTTAGGAAAGAGCAAGTTGTATCTATGGTAAAAAAAGTTCCTAACCCTTCACTGTCTTCTACTGGTGAGTTTTTCATTTTTTAAGCTAGTCTCTTTTTGTGTGTGTGTCTGTGTGTTTTCCTCAATCTTCAACCCCAAATTAGAGAATGGATATCTGATGTTTTTTAAACCCAGACCAAGCCCCCTGGTGACTAGGGGCTGCTTGAAAATGGGCTGACATCAAAGGGGGCTGCGTGGAGATTACTAGGAGCTGTTCTTGGGGAGGCTGATTCTGCAGTGTGATTAATACAATTGATGCTAGAGGATAAGACTTTTTGGATAAATACAGAGTGGCCAACATTTGCAGAAGTGAGGGTGGAGGTTTGTTCTCTGAGCTTGTAGATTGGTTTCTGAACGTCTCGTTATCAGGCTAGGTAACATCTTCAGCAGAATTTAGGGAATGTCAGTGTTGATATTCTTCTGCTTATAAAGGCCTAATAACCTCATCCTATACCCAAGCTACAGATATTTGCCACGATTGCACATTTGCAGGAGTGGTTCGTTTTGCTGATGTTTAATTGTTTTGCTGATTGTCCTGAAGAAAATCATAGATTCGTAGGGCTGGAAGGGACCTTGTGGTGGGTCTTCCGGCCTTCTAGCATCCTGGACAAATGGTTGGCCGGTCTCTTCCTGAAAACCTTCAGCAATGGAGCACCCACCACTCCAGGAGGCACCCACCTGCTTCGTTGATTCATTGTTCTCCCTGTCAGGAAATCCCTCCTTAGCTCCAGCTTCAATCTCCCTCTGAGCCGCGTGTTATATTTTTATGGTGGGTGCTTTAATCTTGCGTCCGTCAATAGATTCTCAATGCAAGCTTTTTCAAACATGGCCAACTTTAAAAATGCACGGGCTTCAGTTCCCAGAATTGTCCAGTTAAAGTTGCAGAGTGTGGAAAACGCCGATTTAATGGCATTGTCCCAAGAATCTCTGTAACCATAACAACTGATGCTTTATCCGACCGCAGCTAAAACCGATAGCAAGAAACCTGGAAAAGTTGTCAAAAGCGGGGAGACCAAGGTAGCCGCAAAACCCAAGAAAGCTACAGAGGCCAAGAAACCCGGCCCCGTGAAAGAGAACAATACGGCCAACCCCGCAGCCTCTGAAGAGGGGAAAAACCCTCCTGCTCCCAAGACGAAAAAACCGGCCGACTCCTCCAAACCCCTGGACGCCAAGGCCAAAGAGCCTCCGAAGACCAAGAAGGCCGCAGAGCCCAAGGACAAAGAAGGGCCGAAGGGCAAGAAGGTGGGGGAGTGCAAAGCGAAGGACCCCTTGAAGGCCAAGAAGCTCACGGATGCCAAGGCCAAAGAACCTCTGAAGGCTAAGAAGGTGGGGGAAGTCAAGAAAGCCGGAGAAGCCAAAGCCAAGAAGGCTGCGGAACCCAAGAAAGCGGGGGAGTCGGACGCCAAAGAACCTCTCAAGGCCAAGAAAGCAGCCGAATCCAAGGAGTCTCCCAAGGAGCAGAATGCCGGGGAGCCCAGCCAACCCGGAGAATCTCAGGGCAAGGAAGCCAGCAAACCAGCGGAGGCTCCAGGTACGCTTTCCCTCAACTCCGGTCTTTCCAGCTTTCTTGGGCTGGTCCTCCCAGAGCGTCAGAGATGCTCCCTTTATCCCCCCTCGCCATGGTCCCCCTTGGCTCTCTAGGACCCCCCCCCCCCCTCGCAAGCATGGTGTCACGGTTCCACACAATATCAGCAAAGCAATCAGAACTCCAAAGAGACAAAGTCCAAGGAATAAGATTTTATTGAAGACATTGTTCTGGTGCGGTCTGTAGAAATCCCAAATCTAAAGATTCCCGGGCTTTCTCCACCCAAGTAAAAGTTCTACCCCATTAATTATCACATGTTAATAACCCTCCAACCCCTTCAAAAAGAGATCCAATGACCCCTTAGGACACTTCCCATCCCAGGTGTGAAATGCCCAGAGAAAGTTCTTATGAGAACCAGACATAAAGGAATGAAAACAATATAACAATTCTTGCCATTTCCAACTTCCCCTTTGCCCTCTCAGCGACCTTGCAACAGAAAAAGAGTAAATTGTATCAAGACCTGAAGGGCCCTAAATTTAACTGTATAAAATGGCCAATATCCTTCAGCAGAAATCCCCTCCAATCAAATGTCCTTTTGGATCTTGACACATGGCTGGGACCCCTACTTTTGAGTCTCCCTTTGTTGGTGGGAGAGGCAGGGTGGGCAGCAGTGGGTAAAAACGCTGAATTTTCCCCTCTCCCTGAGAGAAGAGAAGCAACTGGCAAGCGCGGTGGCCCCCTCCAGGGCAGCTGGCTTGGGGGTTCTCTTGGGCTGGAGCTTTGTGCACCGACAGCACCAGGTTTGGGACAGCACCCCATAGGCACAAGGGTAACGGGGCGGGCGGGCATGCAGATACTTTTCTGCAGGAGAGAATGTAAGGAGGAACGTCTGTAACTATGGTTTTCCTCATTGGCAACTTGAAGATTTATGGACTTCCACTCCTGGCAGCCAGTAGTTCTGCGAATGGAAGGCCCACACATCTTAAAAAGGGAGCGAAGGGTGGTAACAAGCACTAGTTGGTAGAGTTATGTTTCCCAACGTTGCCCACTTGGAAGGGACTGTGGAGGTCTTCTAGTCCAACCCCCTGCTCACGTAGGAGACCCTAGGGCAGTGTTTCTCAACCTTGACAACTTTAAGATGGGTGGACTTCAACTCCCAGAACTCCACAGCCAGCGAATGCTAATCCTAACCTAACCCTAACCCTTCCAGACAAGTGGCTCTCCAGTCTCTTAAAAACCTCCAGAGTTGGAGCATTCATACCTCTGGAAACAGGCCATTCCACTGATCAATGATTCTCACCCTATATGTACCCTATAAACTATATATATGTGGACTTTCACCTCCCAGAATTCCAGCTGGAGAACTCTGCGGGGTGGATTTGATTTAAATCAAGTCAATTTAAATTGAAATCCAAGTCACGATTTAAATCACTAGTAAAAAGGCTTGATTTAAATCCGCTCGATTTAAACCATAATTTTTAAAGAGCAGCTGTCATCTCTATCCTGCAGTGGCTCCTCCGACCCGCTGTTGACTTGCCGACAGTCCCAATATTGCAGAATATACAACTTCATGCTACATAACATAAGCTCCATTTCATGCTGAATAAAGTAAATTATGAATGCATCTTAAATAGAAAACTATCTTTAGGTAGATGTTTACTCCAAAACCATTTTATTAAAATAAATTTAATACAAATAAAAAAAAATCTGTTTTAAATGAAATCCGATTTACATTAAAAAAAAAATTTAAATCGATTTTTATCCACTGTGGGAGTTGAAGTTCACACCCCTTCAAGTTGCTGTGGTTGAGAAACACAGCTACAGAATAAGCAGAATATAGAACGAATTCCTACTACCTGGATTCTTGATAGCTCTTTCTCTCTCTCTTTCTCTCCTCCACCAGTGAGAATTGTTTAATTTTTTTTCTTTAAATTTCTTTTTTAAAAAATTACAGATAAGTCAGAAGCTGTTGAGAGCCCTGAAGTAGTTGAATCTTCTGGCAAGGTAAACTACTACTACTACTACTACTACTACTACTTCGTCCCCTTCTTCCCCTTCTTCCCCTTCTTTCCCTTCTTTCTTCTCCTTCAAAGGCCAATTCATTCTCCTTTCCAGATGCACATGGGCGTGTGTGGGCACATTTTGGGCGCTGGGCAGTTGACCCACATTTACAGCCGTTGGCAGCAGTCACTTGACCATGATTTGACTTTTTCTTGGGGTGGTGGTGGTTTATTTCTGGTTTCCAGCCAGTAAAACAAGAAGTTTGCTTAATGATCATGGTATTTATTTAACGATTGTCAGCTTGGGTGCTGGTCACGTGCCGACCCGCACAACGACCAGTGTCTTAACAGCCATAATTCCAGGCTCAACTCAGGTCGTAAGCTGAGGGCTACCTTAAACTGAACTGATCCCCTCTTCTTCCTCTTCAGTGGTAATGTTTTCCCCACTGGAGAAAACCTTGAATGTCCTAGGACAGTGTTTCTCAACCTTGGCGACTTTAAGATGTTTGGACTTCAACTCCCAGAATTCCCCAGCCAGCTATGCTGTGCTGGGAATTCTGGGAGCTTTGCTGGCTGGGGAATTCTGGGAAATGAAGTCCAAACATCTTAAAGTCGCCAAGGTTGAGAAACACTGTCCTAGGAGAACTTGGAGTTTTCCCAGCTTGCTGGCACAAAATGCATCGCTTATCACCCAACTCTACAATTGTGCTACTTAAAAGTATTTTTCGAACCGTTCGTGTATAGGTAGTCCTCAGCTTACGATCACAATTGAGTCCCAAATTTCCATTGCTAATTGTTAAGTGAGCTTTGCCCCGTTTCACGACCTTTCTTGCCATAGTTGTTAAGCGAACCACTGCAGTTAAGTTGGTAACCCGGTTATTAAGCGAATCTGGTTTTCCCACATTGACTTCGCTGGTCAGAAGGGTCACAAAAAGGGGATCATGCGATGCTGGGGACACCCTGCAGCCGTCATAAATGTGAGCAGGTTGTCGGTCTGAATTTTGATCACATGATCATGGGGATGCTGCAGCGATCGTAAGTGTGAAAAATAGTCATAAGTCACTTTTTTCAGGGCCGTTGTAACTTTGAATGGTCACTAAAACGAACTTGTAAGTTCCTCCTTAAAAACTATTCTGTGTTTTTTTTAAATATCTCATTCAAGGAGAGAGAGTATTGCATAGGATTATTTTTCTGAATTTCTGGTTCAGATTTTGAGGTTGGATTCCTTCGGCAAGAAAGGCTGGAGGGAAAAGAAGCTTTATTCTACCTGCCTCCATGCCAGGTTTTCCCTTTTCTGGGAAAGGGAATGCCTCAACACTCTCCCTGTTGGGCCAAAAGGACAGGAGAAGGAAGGCGGCTGGCCTTTTAAAAAAATCAATTATCAGATTTATTGGCCTCCCATCTCGCTGCTCAAGGCAACTCTGAGCAACTTTGCAGCCCCCAGAGAAGATTCCAGGGGACAGACTGTTAGGAATGTAAATCTAACCGTTTGGGTTGGCAATATATAAACCAGGATTGCAATACTGTAACTTTAAGTAATGTTGAAAATGTGATTGGTTGCTGTTTCCTCAAGCGGCCATAAGATGGAACCAGAATCACACTTAGATGCTGGTTGTTCTGGTTGTGGTTGCTAGAAGTGCTGCGTATTGACCAGCATGGATTTACTGTGAGTTTTGCTACTGTTTGCAAGCTTTGTGTATCGAACTGTTTGTTTGACTCTGGACTGTGTTTTTGGATTATCCCTGAACTGCTAAAGTTGATGACTGACTGACTTGACTGTGTATGAATTTGGATTGATCGATGCTCTTTGCATATTTCTTTTTCCATGGAAGTAAAAACCTATTTTTTACAATTCAGTGTCTCTTTATGCTGGTTTGTGTGTTCTACAACACCACTCTCATTACACTTCGCTGAACGCACTCGTTCTCCTAACGGGGGACTTTCCTTAACACAGACCAGGGGGGTTCCTCATGGGTCCTGATGGTGGGAAGGAGGCAGGAGAATCTTTCCCAGCAAAGATTCTGATTTGCCATTTCTGTTTTTGCAGGATGCAGAAGAGATGTGTGTTGTGATGATTTCCAGTTTCCCCGAGACTGGGCTTAGTCTGGAGGAGATCCGAAACTTAACCAAGCCATTTGGGAAAGTTAAAGATATTTTAATTGTGTCTTCGCATAAGAAGGTACTGAACAATCTGTACAGGGTGTTAAAAGAAGAAATATAATCTATTTGTTAATTCTTTTTTTTTTTTGATTAATGATTGGAAATGATTTAATTTTTCTGCCCAGGGCCAACATTTGAAAAAAAAAAAAGTCATCTGATTTCAGGTCACTGATAAAAGCTTTTTTTTAAAGGCATACGTAGAAATAAGTCGCAAATCTGCAGATTCCATGGTGAAATTTTATACCTGCTTCCCAATGTGGGTGGAAAGGAACCAGCTCTGCATTTCTCTGGTCCCTGAGCTGAAGGATCTAAATGAGGTCAGTAAATTTTATTTATTAATAAATTTATTTGCCGGTCATCTTGTCACAAGGCGACTGTTCTTAAATGGTTGTTAAAGAATAAACTAAACAAAAAGTGGCTAATGATTCATATCATTAGAATACTTGGTTGGGGAAGGCAGAAGTAGAAGGTTCTTTGTTACCAAACTCCCTCATTGCTCCTAAATATCTAATTAGGCTTAGTGAACTGCAACAACCGAAAAGGACAGAATTTTCCTAATTGTCCAATGTAGCACACGTCCCAGGAAAATGAAAAGGTGAGTTAGAGGGAAAGGTATGGGAAAAGGTGTCCAAGAAAATTGATATGGTCAACCAACTCATTCTTGGTGACTTTGGGCGGCTTACAGGGAAAGCCCAATAGAAGATCAATAAAACACCCACACCCATGCCTCTCGGATGACAACAACAATTAAATGAACCCCTTGTTGGTCTCTATATCAGCCTGGGGTCCCCCAAACCCTTTGGCAGAACCACAGGGTCTCGGGAGAATGTCGAAGTAGGAGCCATCTGCAGGGATGATGTTCTACAGTGTTTCTCAACCTTGGCGACTTTAAGATGTTTGGACTTCAACTCCCAGAATTCCCAGCCAGCTTTGCTGGCTGGGGAATTCTGGGAGTTGAAGTC